>JACMIF010001643.1:0-14166 GCA_014805445.1 Diplogasteroides magnus | reverse complement strand
ACCCCCCCGCACAAATCACACTCCCCACGTGATCCCCCGCGACTGCATATTTACCCCCCCTCCCAATGCCCACCCCCCACACCACCCCATCCACACCCCCCCCCCCCCCGAGATTCCACGAATCTTCTCCAACATTTCTTGGGTTGTGGGTTGTGCATGACCTGATGAAGACCCACAAGCCACTGGCATCATTGCAAAGGAGTGGGAGGTAATTCCATGATTGAGCTACTATTTCTGGATGGATGATCGGGCAAAAACAGGTCTTGTAAATAGATACTGTAGTAGGCGTGGGCGGCATTGGTGTCCCCACAATCAAGGCATAATTCATGAGCACCTACGACAGTATTAGGCGATATATGGGACTATTTGGGGACTAGAATGTGATACACGCTCACACCACAGTCTGCTAATAGAGTTCATCATTCCCTGTTTCAGGATACGACAGCACCCACAAGGACTCCCACCACGAGGCCGGAGCAGGAGGTGACGGATACAAGAAGGTATACTGTAGAACAGCGGCAATTCAAACACAATATCTTAAAGGGCTACGAGGGAGAGGGAGCCGACCACCACGAGGACCACGCCAAACACAACGACAACGAGAGCAAGTACGGAGGTTACGGTAGGTGTCTAATTGGGTCAGCCCAAGTTCATGAGTGCAACCGGGTGGTTGCAGGATCCAAGTACGACAAGGCTCACCACGATGCCGATGAGGGATACTACGGAGGAGACCATCTCCAGCACGTAAAGGAAGGAGGATACTACGGTGATGAGTACAAGAAGGAGCACCACTGATTTCGTCATCGTTACGAAATTGACTCTATGACGTCATTGTCCTTTATTTCGTCATTCAACACCTTGTTGTCTGCAATAAAACTTATTATCTGAAAGTCCCTGTTCTTGTTCTGAAGCAATATGTTTACAGTGTCGAATCGTCACAGACTAAGGCAAACAATGTGATTCTCGGTCGGATTCCACGTATGAGAACGTTCTTCTCTCATCCAGACTGTCACATGGACAAAGAGTTTGAGGGCAGTCAGATAGTGAATTCGGTTTTGGTGCCTTCCTTCCCCCATCGCACTGTCGTCGTCACTAGAGAACGAAAATTCTAAACTCCCTAATCTCCATCGAGCGGTTGTCTATCGAAGTGAGAGACAACCACTCCAACGAGATTGGATAGAAGTTCCAAAAATGCTTTTCCTTGTCGTCACTCCTTTGTTGGTACATCTGTCCCACTTCCCGAACGACGATCAGCGACAAAGAGCGACGACGTGGTTCGGGAATAGAGTTGAATATCTGGACCCATGTTCGCGTCTCACTCTCCACTCTCTTTTACAGATGGTGGAAAAAATAATGTTTTTGCGTTGTGTATGTTCTCAAACGACAATGAAGAACTGTCTGGAGCTGTTTTGACCATGGACTCGCTTTGTGTGTGTTTTTCGCCGAACATGGAATACACGCGTTCGTTTTGTTTGGGAAACCGAATCATTGTCCTTAACAAGCTCGGAAAAGTTTGCCATTTGGTAGAAAATACTAATGCTGGCTGCATCGCTGAAATGTCAGCAGTCTTTCTTGAGGATGATGTGAATCATCATCTTCGCCTTCAACAGCAAAAAATCACGGCGGAAGAAAATTGCCGCAGTCTCGGAAAAGACAAGGAAATTGTAGGGCAGTCACCCTCACAGCATACTGGTGAAAGCAATTGAAATCCCCAAACTTGCTCTCTTATTCGCTCGGTCGTCTCCAATTCATAGGGAAGACAGCGCGTTGGAGAATTAAAGATGATGGAGTGAACTTTAGGATTTCAATTGCCTTCACTACTTCATACACTACTACGTAAAGTCACGCGTATAGTTATTACACCACCAGCTTTTTAAATATTGCTCAACAATCTATAATACACACATGAGACCCCCCAACATTGCAAGGCAATCGTTTTGCGCGCCAAATCCAGTTGAAAGATATGCACGCCTTGAACATTTGAGACATAATGGTGAAACATGCACCAACATTCTCACTGCGCATTTCAGCATAACGGCACAAATGTTCATGGCGCTCTTGTCATTCGCCCAAATCCAGTCCATTGGTCGTTGCCGTATTGCCACAGCTTCTCGCTTCCACTAGATTTTCTTCCACTGGAACAAGAAAGTAGTTTGACTTGAAATCGTATTCTTGACCTATGCTACCACCCTCACACGCAGGTGGTATGAAGGTCTCTGTCAAATATCACCTATGATCATTTCGCTTCATGTGGGGTCAGAGGAATGGAGATGATTCTGAACTGCACAAGTTATGATTCAATGGAGATCTATCTACGTTACCATGTGCTTCGGAAGAGCATGAGAGGTCTTGAAAACCCGTTATTTCTGATTGGCTTCTCATCAGAACAATTGTCTTATATGATCACAAGAATGCATCTGCTTGCATATTCCGCTTGAGCAACCTTTAAAGGAGCCGTCCGGGGAGATTCCTCTCGGAGGAATCAATACTCTGCGTCTAATACATTTCTTTCCCTCTATCAGTCCCTCTCGGAGGAATCAATACTCTCCGTCTATTCATTCCTCCTAGTTCCCTCACTTCTCACCGGTCGACTTCTTTAACTGCTGTAACCTTTCCATTTACAAATGTGTTATATACGAGGAATAAAGAGGCATCCACTTTACTCTGTCTCAATGTGTTCTTTGTGAACAACAACAACGTCTACTACACACATAAATATACATCCCGAGGAGGGACTTTGTGTCACACATTGGACACACATTTCTCACAACAAGGAGGTCGTTCATATATAAGCTCTCAGAGGAGGATACAACCCGGATAAGTATCAAATGAGTAGATATGGAATGTGCAAAATGGAATGGTTGAGAATAGTCACAAATCAGCAGAGGCAAGAATTCAAAAGCGTTTCTTCTGATTATCACCGATAAGTAACCCTAACAAGTACGAAACACAGTAAGCAATTCAATTCTGGTGTGCGTGTTCGCAGATTAACAAGTGGTATGTACGTAGCAAGTGTGTTCATCTTGTGCTGAACCTAACATCACCGTCCGAAACGTAGTGGCCGAGGCTTCTCGTGTCTGAATATGAAATTGCATTATCTCTGACCTTTGTGGTCTGACGTGGGTCCTTGAAATGCTATTTGCCTCTTGACTATATAGAGCGCCTATTCGCTTTCCTTGTTTTTTTGTCATTGCCCTATCGTTGCGATGATTTTTCGACTAAATAAATACTTGAGGATGTAGGCGTAAGGTGCGAGGGCCGAAAAGTCGTCATTTTTAGCATTGAAAAAAGACAATTGCAGTCTAGGACGGAAGTGGGGAACTTTGCAGCGAAAATGACAATATTCGGAGTGCAAAAGGTGCCCCGCGGCCATTTGCGACGTAAGCGTCGACATTTCACGTAAGCCACAATTTTCGCCGCTGATGTACTGTAATTTGCGCTGTTTAGAAGCGCAATATATGCCTAAAGACCGGTTACGAAAAGAGCGAATTTGGCAAATTGTGTTCGGTATCGCAATAATAATCGTAGGCGTTCAAGAGATCAGGTTACATTTGTGTTCCGACTACTGTATTAGCTTTGACTAATTTACGGTGGATGAAAGGCAAGAGAGCCATGGAAACGTGCGCCATAATGATGATGTGGACAGATGCGCCATCGGATTCGTCACTCTAACGGCGCAGGCGTTCATTTCACCTCTATGTCGCAAATGACCATGGAGTTCTTGTCTTTCACCGTTAACGGTAGAAAACTCACTCTTCCTCTTCATCTTCCGATCGTTGAACACGTTGAAATCGTTCAATTGGCGTCAATTCTGGCACGTCTTCTATTCGATCTGAAATCATTCAGTTTGCGATCAAATTACGGTATCTGAAGATTAATAAAAGCCAGAAGACACTTACAAATGACGTAACCGTGCGTGGAGCTCGCGATGGCGGCCGCACACAGGATGGTCATCCAGAGCATCTGGTGATTAGCGAGGCAGACCGGAATCGGTGTTAGTGAGCGGAACGATTAATTTCCTTCCTGAACATGAGTCAGCCTGCTTTGGATACTGTAGATTACCGGGGAGTGGGCAATAAACAAACGCGTGAGAGCCCTCTTGTAAAAAAATAGCTCTGTGTGAAAATGTCGGCATAAGGAACGGCAGGACGAAAGACTAGAGAAATATGATATAGGCGATATGCAAACAAATGAGCGAATGAGAGGAATTGGCAGTAAAGAGAGGCTACAACGAGGCACATATGGGTGGGAGTGTGGATATTGTGAGGGCTGTAGTGAGTAATGACAGTAATTAGCGCAAATTACGTACGTTGAATGATGAGTACAACCATCGTAGGTGGTATTAGGTAAATAGACAAGGACAAGGCATGAAGCAGGCAATTTTGTGTCGGGAGGAGTAATGGACGGTTGTACGAGAGGAGGCTATTTAGAGGCGGAAATAGCGGCGGATATCGTAATAGGTGACTCAGACGATTAGGTAAAACGATGACAAAGCGAAGCATTTCAGATTCGTCTAATCTCAGGGGAGCGATTGTTTCAACGTTCAGAGATTAGACGAATGAGAACTGTTTACCGACGAAACCTTATTCACTATACACCCACGAGTGATTGGAAAAGGATATCCGGGAAAGGGGAGACTACAAAAAATACAATTTACTATGCGCATCATTGTAGTCTCTGTTCTGGCGTGGACCATGACGACATTCTAGAATAAAATACAGACAACAACGCGTTCATTAGGCCATGACAAGTGGGAGGCGGAGTGGTCCCATGACTATACGGCTTGAAATAGAGCAAGGAAGCGAATTAGATAAACAGTCTTGTTACTTGTCAGGCAATTCCAATTGGGACACGAATAGCATGGAGACATTGCATTGTGGCGTCACGCGGCTCAAGTGACAGACCAACGATCTGTTTGTATGAGAAATAAATTATCTTTCACTCATTGGTATATTTCAGACAGACCTACAGTATCCATGAGCTCGAATGACTCCAATAACAGCACCGGTACAGTAAAAAGCTGGAAGACGCGGAAATCCGTACTGTCTCTCTCAAGCAGAAGTAGATGAGAGACAATAGGAAGGACGGAAAGAACAATCGCCACCAGCCACACATGCCTGAATTTCAAAGGAAAAGGCGTGATTGTCCCCCAAGACCACAACCTCGGCCAATTTACTCCCCAGGAATGAATGGAGTGAAGAAAGACCGACATGTCGGGGAAGAGGCCATTTGAAACTCCGCCTACTTTTCAGACCTACTCATTTCAGGCAAATCCGAGAAATCTACTATCTAATCTCCCATATTAGCAATTCTTTCTCAAATGCTACTCGGAGTTGCATGCAAGATAAACACGAGAAACAATGATTTCTTTTGATCGTCGATTCATATCAGAGAACTGCAAAAATGCAAGAAAAGAGAGGGAGTGAGAAACTGAAAAATGTCATGTTTTGACATTTGAGTAGGAGAGAGGGAGAAGACATTAGAGATGGCTCGCCATTGGGGAGATTTTGAGTTATTAGGGCATGCAATCCAGACGGATTAGAGTCATTTCTCTCATTGGGACGGTTGTCTATCATCTAGGAACGATGACAGAAGAGAACAGAGGAATGAAAAGAAGTGGGGGAACGACCTCAGGCATTGAGACACATACAATTTCCATCTTGAGGTGGTTTATGGTTTGGTCCTTGTGTACGTTAGATCAAAAGGCACGGATTTGAGGGATTGTTATGTTTTACGAGAGAGCATTGTCGTCATCACTGTGTCCATAGGGGTTACATCCTAGTATTATTGGGTAAGCGAGCCTGGGAAGATGGCTCCGATGACTCGCCATTCCGATTTGCGTCGGATAACAGGCATAAACACATTTCACGCACTATTATATGCAGTGTGTGAAGCATATTTTATTTCGGTATCACGATATTTGTGCACATACACTTCTGCATAAGACATTTCTGCACAAAATACTTCCGCGCAGGCCATTTCCGCGCAACTAATAACTCCTTCCGTTTTCATTTTCATGAAATACTACCAACATGAAAGTTGATGCTCTTGACGAAACAAACAACTTTGTTGCTTACGGCAAAACGTGAAAATGAAAATTAAACAAGTTATTCCAGAACGGCATTTGAAGCTTCCGGAACATTTTAATCCAATAATAGTGTATAAGTCCATTGAAGAAGTCAGCTGTTTTCGCAATACTCACTTCAATGGATAGGAATCAAATACACACACTCCATCTGGCTGACGACTGTGCACTCTCAAATTTACGTGCTACTTCGTCGTTTATCTGACCATTAGCCATGATTTTGAATATGTTTCACGCTCAAAATATTATGCATCCTAACTGAACTGTCGATCCATACTATTTATCTCACATTTGAAACATATTCCGTGACCATGAAATAGCACGTAAAAATGAGAGACCAGGGTGGAATCCAGGTGTGAGATGCGCACAAGGAATAACAGTTCAGATAGGATGCATAATATATAGGCTTACTTTCAACTCCGTTTACCACAATAATACAGAACCTATACGGAACCAATTCAGAATCTATTCGGAACCGTGGCAAACTCAGAGACATAAGCAAGTTAGCCATTTATTATAGGAGAAGTTATTTCAAGAAGGGCGACATAGAACACAGATCACGTATACATAGAAAACATATGGTTATTTATCATTCCTACCGGAAGTAAGCTTACTGGAACTGTTATCCTTTTTCTATGAAGATTCTGCAGAAATTATTTCCAGTTTGATGCTGATTATCATGAGAGTGGAATATTCCGCTTGACTTACTGCTCCCCCTCAATCGTGTGATTGAGGATATGATGCAGTAAATGAAGCGGTCACCCGGAATGATCGAGGATAAGGTACGAGTATAAGAATGAGGCATTTCCTAGTACCGAATGATGATCCATGATTAATTGGATAAGGATAGACTGAGCCGGCGAGTCTACCGTGCCGACAATGATGTATTTTCAAACACTATAATGGATTTCCTCATACAACACTGTAATTACTATTGGCACTGCCTAGATTTATATACAGGTGTGTGGGATGATGTCATCTTGCAGATCCTACACAATGTACAATGTAGAGCACAGAACTAAAGAACGTTCACATGCAGTCATTCTCAAGTTCGTTCGACTTCCACTACACTGTTACAGAATCACAGCACGGCAGACAATTCAATCTGTCTAATATCTCTATTACCGACTGAAGGAGATTGATAAGGGTGCATTTTCTGTGCGTACTACGTTGAAGTGTTTTTATTAGTGCATGTAGACTTCCATGACAGTACGCGCGGTACAGCCGTCTTATAGACGAGATTGGGAAAGAATGCACGTATGCAAAAAGTACATTCCTTTTCTCTAACTCATGGTCGAACGGTTATCCCTGTAAGATGACAGACGACCGCTCGGTATGAATTAGAGAAAGCGAATGCACTTCGTGAGTCGATTCGTGGTCTCTTGGATGTATGGTGATGGGTATGTTAATTTGCGCTCACGTCCAACGCGAGTCCGATCACTCTTCTGCTCATCGACCACTGTGCGCGGTCGGTTCTCCTCACACTGTCTCTTCCTCCCTCATCTCCTCAATCAGCCATGATCAACAACGACAAGATATCGTTGCGGGACAACATCGGGTACGGTACTTATTGATTGATTTAGAGATCCCGATCAATCGTAAGCTGCTACAGTATCCCACTGTCATGATTTCAGTGTGATGCGGCCAAATCTTCTGCAAGTGCTCGTTGTCGTCGAACTCTTCGTCGCCTTCAACATTTTCATGTGAGACCTACCCGAAGCTTGGCCATAAACTTGAAACTAGAAAAATGAAGTAAAAATGCACAGGTTCGCGCTAGTGGGGTATTCGATCGGTGCTGCGACCTCGCCACTCTTCCTTCTGGCCGCGGTTCAAGTATGTTTCACGAATGGGAGGGAATTGCTGCCCCGGACCAAAAAAATATGGCGATATTCGAGAAGACAATGAATGAGCTGGCTATTGTGACTACAGTTCAATGACACGAGAAGATCTTATTGATTGTTTTAGGCTCTGATCGCCTTCCCCGGATACTACTACTGTCTGCGCATCGTTCCCAGTGAGACCGCGGCAAATTCAAATACAAAGGCGCTAATTCGCTCTCCCTTCAGAGTATCTGGTGTTGCACATTGTGCTACAGGCATCTACTCTTCTGGCAGAAGTCGTCTGGCTCGTCATTCTCATCATGGAGGCAAGCACTTCCCATTGGGATTCTCACCAGCTTCAAGTGGAACTTTTGCCGAAGCTCGGACTCTACCGCGACGAATGAACCCACGCGTCGCGGTCCGCTTGATTATCGTAACGCGTCTAATTAACGCGTCACCTGAAGTGGAGATGACCAAGTGCTAAAGAAAAGAGATGCAGCACAAGACGGCTCACTGCGTCTAGACCACTAAACAACGTAGCTTGTATATTGTTCATCAATTAGATGTGTATAGATGTGCCTGAAAAGTGAAAAATGATAAAAAAGCGCTAAAAGTAGGAACGAAGAATGATTAATAGATAACAATGAGCTAATTGTGGTCTGATGTTGCAGAAGAATGACCTCCCGTACCATACATCCGCCTCAGTCTTCCTCGGTGCTCTCGTTCTACTGCAGGTAAGACGGCCGATGGCCAACCCTCCCTTGATCGATCGATATGAAACGACCGCTTAGGGGCAAGAATGAGCGGAGAGTGAGCGCTGCTTTCAGATTTCAAATCTTGTCGTGGCGTGCATTTACAGGGACGTCCACATCAAGTTGACTTGCTGCAACAAGGTGAAAAACATGATGAATATCCTATCTAAGTGGTGTAATCACCGTAATGGAAGCAATTTGATGTTCCGTAATCGCGTGCGATTACGTTCTGAACCCTAATCTTCATAAAGCTTGTTCATCCAACTTCGTATTCGTTGTAGATAACGGCCGCTGGAAGGGCGCGCGACCCCGCAAGCGAAGTGGAAGCTGGAAAGTCGAAGATTCCAACAGCGCCTCCCTCGTGGGCAACTACTAATAATACTTCCAAATCAGGTAGTGGATGACAGGGAGTTGGACTAACAGATGCTTCGTCTACCCTCTAAGCAGTATTCTAGTATAGTCCATCGAGTGCAACGGTGTCCAATCACACACAGTAATCCACTTTGGTCACCCACACACATACTTTAAAAACATTCGTTCGCTGATTCACAGCAGTGTGTTTGGTAGTGAAAAGGAGGCACGCTTCACTAGACTAGAAGTTTCTTGTGCCTTAGTAGAGCAGGAGGAGAAATGATGTCATGTCCCGAGTAATTGTGTATAGTTCGCTGTTTTGAGTAGTTCACTTGTAATTGCGCTAACATAATAGGCTCTATTTCGTTTCGACCGAAGATGAAACCAAACAATTTGTCGTCGTATTTTTCCTCTGTTCTGTTCTCTTTCTTCATTGAGTGAAGAGCACACAAGGGAAAGGAGAACGGAAAATGACATTTCATTCTTTCAGTGAGTCCCGATGTGAACAAGTCGTCCTGCGAGAACTTCGGGGTACATTACCATTCATCATTTACAATTTGATTTTGGGGAAATTGGATACTAGACTGATCCAGTTATCCACTACGTCTATGACTCAGTGTGGGAATTCCATTTCAAATTATAGTCATAAATCAGCACGAACGGATAGAATTTCAAACTCGATTATCCTACACGGAAATTGAACGACAAAGTCCAAAATGATGTGAACATGACATGATATGGGCACAAATGCAGAGTCTAGGTATCCGTCACCGATGGAAAATGCCCTTTGTCTCAAACATTGAGAACATTCAAAGGGATGGTAAAAGAAACAAATCATATTTATAATCCATTTTGGCAAATATATACTGAAGAAAAGACCTCAGTCAAGTTTGTCCCTGATCGTTGTTTGGATTCACTTGAGTGTACATATCAAAAAGGCCTTCATCCGTAGTCCAAGGCTGATCAAACTAAAGCGGCCGTACTATTTGTTTCAATCGAGTCGACTTCATACGTTTTGGCATCTCTCAAACCCCTAGACAAAAGGAAAAGCAGAGTAGAAGGAAATGAGAGAAACAAGAGGGAATCGCGTGTGTTTGCCCGTGTTTTCCTTCCATTTTGTGACGTTGGAAAATGAACAAAGCGATCAAAAGCCATATTCGAAGGAAATTTCAAGAATCACGTAATCATATCTATATCTAAAAGGAATGGCCTTTGAAAAATGCCAGCTGACATCAACGAAAACAAAGCATGCCCGGACAAAAACAATTACGCCAAATTAGCTGCCCTTTGTTCTCTATTTTACGTCCTCGCATCATTGTAAAGGTGAATGGGAAGGAAAGAATTGCTTCTATGGGATAACAAAACATCAGGAAACAAAAAAATACAAAAAAAGATGTAATAAAGTTGCAGAAGAGCGCGGAGAGCATGAAGAGTGTCAAGGCGAACACGTAAGTTCCACTATTTAATCAATAATATGAATGATAGAGCACAACGAAGGACTTTATCATAATAATCATATAGGCTCTTGAGTGTTACTTCTAGGTGTAATTTCGATGGCGTTATTATCTTTGATTCAAAATAAGTGTGAATCTTCAGACACTCCAGCATGAGCACCCGTTCGCAGGCTGGCAAGGAAGCCGATTCGCCTCTTGAGGTCAGATATTGATTGACTAAAGAGATTACGGCTGGATACGGTAGAACTGAACAATGGAATTCGCCTTGCAGAAGAATCTCTTCGCGAACTGCACCGAGGAAGACAGACAGCGTGCAATGGGAAAGGTGCGCCATGGTCTGACCCATTGAGAGCTTCCATTTATCGTAACCTGAAAACGATCATCGATTGATTATTGATTGATTACAGTATCTTTACAGGTTTGATCTTTACAGATAATCGACCGTCTTGCTGTGGAAACGGCGCAGAACATTGAATCGCCGTCTGATGGGGAGAAGTCCGAGGACACTGAGGAGGCCACTGACACCCCTCTCGGCCAGGATTACTGTAAGTCAAAGTAATTACTGTAGATGCAGGCAACTGCAGGCTGCTGTGCACAGCATATTATTTGTGGAATTTCAGATCCCAACGAGGCGTGCGACACGAATCCGGCTGAAGAGAACAGTGAGACTCCCATGGCTGAGATCTCGAGAAGCGCAGATGAATAAGGTACTATCAACTTACGATGTTTAGTGTCATAGACCCCCCCTTACATCAGCTGCAGTACATCTTCTTAGTTCATTCTGATTGGTTGTATTGTTCAAACGCTGAAACCGTTCGAATTATGTGTGGGGGTAGCACATGAGTGGGCAATGATGACAGTATAGGCTATTCTGCATAGCACTAGTAGAAAGTTTCAAGTTGGTGTTTTTCCCACTCCTCTCAGAAAAAGTTGGCGGCCCCATTTCCCTCTCGCTCAACAACATGAACATTTGCTGTGTTTGCACAGACGAACAAGGTCTGAACATGGCTGTTTGGAATCCTTCTCCTTCATTCCTCTAGCTTGAAAGTTGATGAAAAAGAGGAGAGATAAGCGATTCGAGGGACAGGATGCCATCCCCGTAGTCAAACAAGCCAACTATCAATGTCACAACATCTACACTCGTGATTGGGGGATGAGAGACACGTGTACAACATGAATTGTGTTGAAAATTCATGGTATACCAGGGGCTTTTTTATCTGACGGGGATAGAATCCGTGTATTCCGCTTTCCGGGTGGATATTCTACCAACAACTGGGTACAACATATACCCTTCCTCTCTTAGAATGAAACCTATCTAGGCAGTTACTCACTATTGAGAAAACAAAGTGATCCCTTGAGATAAATGTTACTTTCAGGTGCTGATCTTCTGTTGTTATCGACCCCAAGTCCCTCGTCTTCCCCCTGGGAAACCTGTGTGATTTTGTTTTAAATTTGTTTTCTGTAGCCAAAATCACACGACGTTCAATCTCCGCAAAACATCCTGGCCCCCTTTCATTCGCCCATAACGGCCTCGTCTTCCCGAGTTGATGGCCTTACGGATAAGGAGATTTTTGATAAAGAGTTGTTCGATGTTCGCACGATTGAAACTACAGTGGTTCACAAAGGAATTGTACTGACAATGAGTATCGGTTTCTTTGGTTATGTATCAAATTGACAAATATTGTACGATTCGTCGGATAATATTGCAGATGAGGTGTCGAAATTCGGCAGACCAATAAAATTTCAGAATTTAATTCATAATATACTTGGAACACCAAATGCGACAATGTTGATGCACGGTGATCCATGTTCAATCCTTGTTCAAAACAAAGTCAAACAAGGGCAGAGACAGCAAAGGAGAACTTCATGGGAAAAACGAGTGTATGCTTTGTCGATGTCTGTCGCAGGTGGTCTAACAAAAGACAGAGAAAAGGGCGTTGATGGAATTGGGGAAGGCTCACAGTCACAGTAAACGTTTGATCGTTATGTGCTCATTCTTCTCCTTATACTCTGAAATGCATCTTCTCAAATCGATGAAGACTCGTTTACCGTTTCATTTCCTCTATTCGACACTTTTCTGTTCCTTCTTCAACTATTGTCTTTTATCTGTGATGAGCATAGGTCATACAAGAGAACTTCATTTATATACCTGCTACTGTTATTAAACTTTGATATGCTTTTCACAATTGTTCTGTTCTTTTGTATTGTGGAAAACGGAATTGAATATTTTCCATGACTCCTGTCGAGATACGCCGACTATCCGTGTCTTCTTTGTCCTTTTCCTCCATTTGTCCTACTCTTCCTTCTTTATGAAGCTTAGTTTAGCTGCGTACTGTAGGCAACATAAGGTATCGTGCAAATAGGAAGCTCATACTATCTACGTGCTTGGCGAAAAGACAAGCTCTTACTATTTCACCGTTTAAAATGGACCGTACTGGCTATTGGCGCCGCGTCGAATGAAAGTTACGAAGAGTGTATACTTTCGTGCGACTTTTCCTAATACAAAATAGTTTTCGCTGCCTAGATGACGAATTCACGTTGACTTCATTTGCTCAATTAGTGAAATTTGATAGGAAAAATGCGGAAATTGATGTAAATTCTCTATTTTTCATTTATAATTTGGCTCGTTGATCGGTCGAACGCAGTCGAACAAACGAAGTTTGTCGTATGGTGTCGCGATCAGCGACTTTGGTGCTATTGTCATTAGTCTAATCTCCGCTGAGCTGTTGTCTATCACATGAGAGTGACAACCGCTCCGCGGATATTAGACGAATGACAATTGCACTAAAGTCACTGAAAGCGATACTCTAGTTATAAGGAATTCTTCAACTGAGCAACTAGCTAATTAACTATATACAAAATATAGGGAGATTGCTTATGAAAACTTGAACATTGATTGAGATTCCTAAAACAAAGTTTTCTTCTTTTTGATCTCGTTAATCTTATAACAACGTTCTTCGAGCTCTTTCCTTGCCACATTTTGTTTCATACGATAATGCGTTCAGTTATCTTCTCATTCATCCGGAACGAATAATTGCAAGACATCATCACGGAAAGACTTTGGCAGCATCTTGTGACTTCAAAGGGAGAGAACCAGCGAAGAACATCGTCACCAAATGTCCATTGAAAATGCCCAATTGAGGGATACATAATTTTGAATTGAACAATGCCATTGATGTTTATTCTAGATAATCCTTTTGTTACCAATTACTGTAGTCACATATGTGTCTCATGGCGACTTTGCTAGTGTTGATAATCCTTAACTGTGTATATTTATGTGTATGTATGTGTGTGTGTGTGTGTGTGAAGTGTGGATATCGTTCATGGCAGGCAGGGAGAGAGAGAGAGTGCATCATACTGTAGTGTTCATATCTTGACACGCGTTTATTCTAAAACAGGCGATCTTGAAAAGCACAAAACGATCACTCATGAGATGAACAATGCAGTATTCATGTGAATGGGAGTGATTTGGGCGTTTACGGTCTACCCAAATATTCAATCGATCAGAACCGACAACAATAACAACGACCGCGGCCACTACGACAACAACTACTACTGAGGTTAGTGCGAGAAACATGCGACTACAAACACAATAAATGCCTTATCAGACACTATCTGACTGGAGTGAGATACCCTTGGCACAATCTCAAAAATTGACCCCCGTTCAAATTTTCCTATCTGACTAAGTCGAGGGCGCTGAGTTC
>JACMIF010001642.1:0-14960 GCA_014805445.1 Diplogasteroides magnus | reverse complement strand
ACCAGCCAGCATAGGAAGAGGCAGACGGCACACATCGGGAAGGCATAGATCATCCAAGAGAGGAAGTTGATGCCCGTGTCGGCGCCCGGGAAGAGTCTGCAAACGGTGAATTGCGTGAATTAGGTAATTGAATTTTTAGTGGTTATTATTACATATGGAGATTGCTGGCTGCTCACACCAACAAATTTGAAATGCCAACCCTTAAATGCTATGAGAGAAACATATCTCATTTCTCCAGTTGCACCAACAAAATTAATAAAGGATGATAACAAAATCTATGTTAAAATATAAATGATCGATTTCATACTTCTCCAACTGCACCAGTGGCACGACATTGCTGGCAGTTCCCGTGATGGTCGAAGTTCCGCCGATTTTCGCAGAGTAACAGACCTGTAATGGATTCACAATAGTTCGTCGTAATTGTCTGGTTATTTGCGGTGAGCGGCTAAAAAGGATTTTTTAAACGAAGACTCTCTACCAGGGGTTTCTAAAACTGTAGTCAGCGGAGCTGCCTTCCCTATGTCTGTCACGGAGACAGAAATCCATGGACGACTCATCGAAATCAGCGGTCCCTTGGACATTCGAACTTCTCGAGGAGAGAAGTACTTACACAGGTCTCTGAAACATGTCCTATTAATCATCCTTACCGAACACACGAATCTCCGTACTTGCAATAAACATATATGTTTCACATAGGCTATTAAACACCGGAGGAGCAAAAACATTGATTTCGTAGTGGTATTTTCTCCACACTAGTATAAAATATTGTAAATGCTACGTATTTTCAAAAATATGTTTTGTTATTTTCCTCTCGTGAATAATCTCATGAAGCCGGGATACTAGGGGTTCAAAAACGGTAAATTTGTCGCCATTCTTCTCCGTATCGCGGCTGTCTCACTACATGATAGACGACCGCGCGGCGGAGAAGAATGACGACAAATTTACCGTTTTTGAACCCCTGCGGGATGCCCAGTGGACCAAGGCAAGCACTGTATCCCAACAGAAATATCTTCACTCCGGGATAATCTACTAAATCCCATCCCAACCTCAATGTTTGCGGCTCCCCATCGTCTCCTTTGCTGTCCATGCTGTGCTCTTCGTGAGCCAATTGGAATGGAATGTTACTCTCCGCTCTCTCAGTTTCCAAGATTGGCAAACCCATGATTTTCGGACACCGTTTTTGGATTTCTAGCCACTTTCTTCGTGGATTAGAGATAGAATGCAACTATAAACTGATTTATTTATCAAAGTGAATGGTCTTATTGTTATGAATCTGCTGGATCAAATTTCAAATTTACATGGAGTTATGATCGAAATACCAAAGACTCTGAACTCTGAACGGCAGAATCTTCATCTCCTAGATATCCCTTGATCACTACTCTATAGAAATGTTTCTCTATAGTTAGGTTATTAGTTTATATTCGATTATGTCGATGTAACAGCATCTAGTAGTGTGGGTGGGCCATGTAATTCTAACCTGCCCATTCTTAATAGCGGTCGTCTCTCAAACTCAGAAATTTTTACAAAAAAATTTGCACGCAATTCCTATGCGCACGCTCAACTCATTGAAATACCATTTGTACATTCGCGTATGCTTCAGTAATTTGATAAGAAGCGATGTGAATTGCAAGATCGTGTTTGAAAAGTCATTTACGAATCAATTTTTGAAGCCGTTAGGCCAAAATAACACAGTGATTCTCAAGGATTACATTTTAAAAAAGATTAGCAAAACTACGCTTTGTAAGCTCCTAACGCTAAAAACGGATATTATTGTACGATAAGCTTCTTTCACTAAATAAGCTCTTGTCGTGGCCGACACACTGCCGACCGTCGGTCGAAATTTCCCTCCTTTCTCTGCTTTTCTCTCCCAAATCTTTTTTCCGCGGCAGCTCCAAGTGTTAGGAATCTATCTGTTTCAGCTAAACGATCGACCGATCTATGGATGTTTGCGCCATAAGAGTGAAATAGAAACTGGTGTCGTAAGAACGACGACACCAATGGCGCGTCTGTCCATTTCACCAACATGGCGCAACTGTCCATGGCTCAGTTATCTTTCACCCGGTATGTGCGAGAGGAAGGGGAACACTAGAGAAGGATATGTTACGGGGCCTAAGCCGTCCAAAAATTCCTTCACTCCATTATTGTGCATTTAATAGATTCCACGCTTAAGAACTATAGAAACATATTAGGGTTTCTAATTCGGGAGTAGAGTGCATTCGTCTGTTATCTGATTCAAGAGGAGCTGTTGCCTATTGCATGAACGAGACAACCGCTTCTCAGAAAACAGACAACATACGAATGCACTCTACTCCCGATTTATTAGGTTGTGGCATAAGTTTCTAGGTATTTCCTTGGCAAATAATATCTTGATCCCAACGAATAGTATAACCAAGGGGCATGGACAGGTACATGATGGGGTCATGCCCTGCTCCTAGCCGACTCCGCTCCCCCTCCCTCTCCGCAGTCACTATGGCGCGATTTTCCAAATTTGCCAAATCCATGATTTTCGGACCCCCCTTTTGGATTTTTGGCCGCATTTTTCGTGAACTTGATATAGAAACCAACTATCAACTGATTATTGTAGGCAAGTGAAAGCCCGACAGGCCTGGGCGGCCGATTGCACAAATAAAAATTTTTCACGGAGTTATGGTCGAATGACTATACGAAAAAGTGTCAAAATGCAGTTAGCCACATGTGCTTCACAGAATAAGCGTAGAATAGCTGGAGTATAAAAACTGTAGTTGGAGACCCGGATCCCACTTGAAATACGACTACAGTGTGCAAAAATGTGATTTTTATGTATGCAGATTTCGGAATTTTTGACAAAATCATTTATAACTTCGGTCATTCCGACTCTTTCAAGTTCACAAATCATAGTTTTGATACTCCAGCTATTCTACGCTTATTCTGTGAAGCACATGTGGCTAGCTGCATTTCGGCACTTTTTCGACAGTCTTGGTCTTTCGACCATAACTCCGTGGAAAAAAATTATTTGTGCAATCGGCCGCCCAGGCCTGTCGGGGCTTTCACTTGCCTACAATAATCAGTTGATAGTTGGTTTCTATATCAAGTTCGCGAAAAATGCGGCCAAAAATCCAAAAGGGGGGTCCGAAAATCATGGATTTTGCAAATTTGGACAATCGCGCCGGAATCACTGCGGAGAGGGAGGGTGAGCGGAGTCGGTCATGAGAAGGGCATGATCTCACCATGTGTCAATCCATGTCCCTTGGTCATTCCATTCGTCGCTATGAAGATATGATTATCCAAACAAAGGAGTGGTTACTTTCCTTCCAACCTAATATCTGGAATCAGAAACGAAAACCTCTTTGAATCGTCGCATTCTCACGTAGCGGAGATCAATTTATCCGAGCTGAACTTTCAACAACTCTATGTTTAATCCGTCGAAGAGCAGTTTTATTTGGAAATACCGTAATCTTCTTTAGGCATACGCTCCTCCCGCTCCTCCACCAAGCACAACTGAATCAGCGGAGCCAGCTCCTCCCATTCCCGATCGACCAGCTAGGACGCTGTCCATCTACACCAAACCGAAGGAGGAGGTGCGATTTTGAACATGGAATTGGAGTTTACAAGATGATAGCAAGGCTTGAGTTAGGGAGTTAGGCCAAACTAGACAGAAAACGGGTGATTTTGAGTGAAAAACGTATATACAGCTATGGCGAGCTATTGACTAGGTTGATATCAGGGCAGGCAGAATGACTAAAATAGTGCATTCCGTCTCTGTGTTCTTCATCGTGCGATCGTTCCTATGCGCCAGACACGACCGTTCCATGGAGAGCACAGAGAGTCGGAATGCACTATTTTAGTCATTCTGTCAACCTCGGTTGATATGTTTTAGTACAGTAATCCGCCGATTATCCGAAAATGGAATGCACTGATCGGATTAGGTGATTGACCTACAGCATATCGGAACAGGGAGTAATGCATGATGATTATCTCGGGATCATCCGACCTTCAATGTAATGTTATATCGCGCACATCCATTCAGTAGTGTAGTACCACTCATTGCCCCCCCCTAGTCTTGCCTAAATAGTATCCGTCAATCTCGTCAGGCGCTTTTCTGCGTCGTTTCTATTCAGTATGGGCGTTATCCAGGATAAAGTGGGTTTTATAAACGATTTCGTGATAGTGGTTCATAATTTCCTCGGTCGTGTGGCTATGATATTTCAGTGACAGTAAATCAAACATGTTTTTATGGAATTTGGTAGTTTTGAAGATAATAATGCTGTGCACAGGAGGAGCCAAGAGACGTCGACCTCAGTGTGGGCGCATTCGGAGTGCAGTCAAGGAATGGAAGGTGGGGTCTACGTCCCATTTTAATCTACTCATCTGACCCAAGGAACTACCGTATTCTCACACGGTTACCATAGTCTCAGAGTTCTGTTAATGTCTAACACAATATTTTTTGCTTGAACGAACTGACTACCGTATCACCAGTTATTATTCCTCGAATCGATGAATTGCGGCCATAGTCGAGGGGCCGAGAAAATTGCCTGCAATAGAGGACGGAAATATCTTTTCCTTCTCTTTGTTCCTCTATTCAAATTCATTCCATAGTGGCCAAACGGAATGTGGTCATTGTGACATTGATCACATATCGATATAGAGGACTTCGTAGTCTATATCGATCTGTGATCAGTTTCACCGTAAGATGCCACAGTAAATGTCTTCTATGGTTTTTTACTCGGTAAAAAATGTACTTCTCATCCGTCTGATCTCCATGGAGCGCAAGTATCGATAGACTACAGCTTCGCAGATGCTTAGATGAATGAGAAATGCACTGCCGATTCAGAAACCCTAATGTCTTCAGAATTGTACATGGCTGTTTCTCGCGCTATCGTCTCCTTATAGGCAACGTCATTGATAATTTTCAATCTGAGTTGTGCGCATCTGCCATTATCATAAAAATAAATAGTGATGTGTTCAGGGCGAAGAAGAAGATGTCTGACCACCAGGTACTTAGCAAACTGAAGACGATAGTGAGCATCGGCAATCCGGACAAGCGATACCAGAAGGTGGACAAGATTGGATCCGGGTAATAGATTTGGCCATTATTCCGGATCAACGGACTATTTCACGGTTCTCACGGTATACCGGCTATTTTCAGAGCCTCTGGCAGTGTATACACTGCACTTGAACAGAGCACGATGGCCGAAGTGGCGATCAAGCAGGTAGGAGCATATCTATTTTAAGTTCGGGTTACTGTAAGATGTGATACAGCTTCTGCACACACGGCGTCACTAAATATTTGATTTCTGCCATAATCAATCATAACCTCCGAATTAACAATGCAGCAGGACAAAAGTTTCCATTATCGCCAATAAATGACCAGCCGATCAATCTGTTCGTTGTTCGGTGTTGATTGAGGCGGTCGTAGTGGTCCTAAAAATTGAATTAGCAGTTACAGGAAATTTTTTACATATACGAATAATGCAATATGATTAACTTGAAAATTCTTTCAGATGAACCTGAAGGAGCAACCGAAGAAGGAGCTGATCATCAATGAGATTCTCGTTATGAGGGAGAACAAACATCCAAACATCGTCAACTACCTCGACTCGTATTTGGTTAGTGGGAGAGGGGGAAGAGTTTGCTGCTGATGTACCACAATGTTTGGTTTGAAAATAGTCACATCTTTAGATAACAAAAAGGTTCTTTTAGGTGGGAGAGGAGCTGTGGGTTGTGATGGAGTATCTGGCTGGTGGTCCTCTGACAGACGTCGTCACTGAATGCCAGATGGAGGAGGGAATGATTGCGGCCGTGTGCAGAGAGGTACGCGATCGTTGTGTACTGTATTAGTTGGCATACGGTATACAGTTCTGGGTACGTGAGAGAAGGTATATATCAAAACGGTATTCATAGAGTACGGTATTCTTACTGTATGCTTCGCTACGTAATTTTTAATAGATAATTGATCTATCGTTGCTGCGCAGCGCATTCGACACATGTTTAGCCTTTCCGCAAGTGAACACATAATATAACTTCGTTCACGCGTGTAGACGATATTTTAGGGAAAGGCTATTATTGTAATTCAGATGTGTATGACTACTGTATTCAGGTGCTGCAAGCACTCGAGTTCCTGCACTCCCGACACGTCATTCACAGAGACATTAAGTCGGATAACATCCTACTGGGCATGGATGGATCTGTTAAATTGAGTGAGTCGAGAGATTATTGAATTTGTTGACTCGGGATAAAGGATAAATAACGTCATCTATCTGTGCTCTTTCAGCGGATTTCGGTTTCTGCGCGCAGATTTCGCCCGAGCAGAATAAGCGGACGACGATGGTCGGCACACCATACTGGGTAAGTGAGGGGATACGGTATTATGAAGGGTTACTGTAGTCCTTTAGTACGGCAATGTTTAACCATGGCACTTGCCCAACTAAATATTTGCTTCTGATTTCAAGACATGCTCATTATACTTATCTACCACCTGTCGCTTCTGATACTCCCCATTGTTGTTTCGGTGAGACATGAAATTCTGTGGATGGATGGAATTCTAACAGTTGTGACTGGTTTGACTCAAAAATGACTCGGTTTGAATAATGAGTATGAGAATTTTTTGTGATAAAATTTGTATGAGTATGTGAATTTGTAAAAAATGATTTATTACCCTGTTTCACTGCAATGAAAACTATTTCAGATGGCGCCCGAGGTCGTCTCTCGTAAGCAATATGGACCGAAGGTTGATGTGTGGTCTCTGGGCATCATGGCAATCGAGATGGTCGAGGGAGAACCACCGTATCTCAAGGTACTGTAGATCAACTGGGGAAACTGTTGGAGAACTGCACCTCTAGGTTATTGGGAATAATGTAGGAAATATTTTATTTTTTATCTATTTATTTTATTGAATGAATCTATTGATTGAGATCTATTATCGCCACAAATATAAGAAGAATGTATTGCGATGTATGAACCGTTGCTCGTGAACAAAGATGTTTTGCTGTAGCTCATTCTTAGATTACGGTAATTCTTCGTTGCAGGAGAATCCTCTTCGTGCCATCTACCTGATCGCAACAAACGGCAAGCCGGACTTCTCTGGCAGGGACATGCTGTCGCCCGCTTTCAAGGTGGGAACATTATTCGTAGTTATCGGGAACAAATTAACGCTAAATTGATATTGAAGATATCGAGTCACTGAATCGTAGAATCTGCATTTGAGGAATTAAAAATAACAATCGGAATTTTTCTTGATTTGGTAAAATGATCTAGATATGAAACCGAAGATACAGTATATTTGATTCAATATTGATTTGACCTTTTACGGTAATTTCCATTCAGGACTTCATCGACGCCTGCTTGGAAGTATCTGTTGATCGACGATGGTCGGCCTCAGAACTCCTCGCCCATCCTTTCCTCAAGTGTGCCAAACCCCTCGCCTCCCTCTACTATCTCATCATCGCCGCCAAAAAGTCCCTTGCCGCACAAGGGAACTGAACTCGCGCCTTCTAGCATCCGAACCATAACCTTTACCCACTGTGCTATCATGCCTTCTCTGGGTACGGTACCTACCTACTTCACCCGAAATCATTACGGTTGTCCGTCATATTCTATGGTGCGAGCCCCTAGACCCACTCCAACACGGTTACGATAAGTGTGCCAATTTCATCATCAGTTAGCCTGAGTATCGCTGCGCGTCAGCATCGTTTAAATTTAGTTATTGATTATTTAGATTTGATTTGTTATTATTTAGTTATTATAATTGATTGATTAAGCATTCCCGGTTGGGCGGGAGCCTCTCCTTTCACCCTCCCAATATTCTGGTATCCCCGCATTTATCGATTGCTGCACACCCACACAAACAGGAAAAATGCTACATTCAGTCGATTACAAGTATGCATTTTCGATCGATTACTGTAACATTGATTGATTATGGATTGACCTTTTCATTATTAATTTTTCTTTTTGCTCTAGTCATTTGCTGCTATGAAAATATGCGAAATCCAAGGTTGTTGGCCAAATATCCTCCCCTCCAAGGAGCTGTAATATTTTAGAATAACAATCTCGCATTTGAATTTTTTGCACGAGCATTTTCGTGGTGATTGTTTAAGCAAGAGGATTCGATGTAAAATATAAATAATACGAAAGTATTTTCGACTTATTCAACATTACATGTGGAAGCTCTGGTCATAATTTTCATGGGACAGCGAATAATGGATGTTTGGCCGGAAATTCAGCGTACAGGAAAGGATGAAGAAACATTGAGATATTCATCATCACATGATGAGACTAATTGAAGTCTTCTACACCTTATTTATTCTTGCCGATATACCTATTGGCCCAATTCTCCTGCTCTCTAGCCGAAAAGTTCTCACGTAGATCGATAATAATAAGATCACGACATGAATGTGCAGATAATGTGAAATAGCCACTCTTTTATTCTTCGTCGTGCATTGAGGGAGCAATAGGCTTGTGCACTCGTTGTGATGGCAGCATCATCTTCGTGAAAACTGAGCGTATATTTAAAGGTTGTTGTGGCCTGTTGGGGTGTGTGGATATTCTTTGTAATAATAATATATGGCAACATAAGTAATTTTGACACGAATCATCGTCAGTGAGCCCTCAAACTTATATTTTTAGCTAATTCTGCAGCCCCGAATCACTAGGATGCAAGTCGATTGATAAGAGCAGAGCTTTTCGATAACGATAAGGGACACTTACGAGCAATTGACTTTTGCAGCGTGGTTCGTACAAGGATCAAATTCATTTTGCATCTTACCTTTTCTCATTTCCCTGTACAACCATTTAGGCATCAGCGCTGCTTTATCCATCTTCGCGAGTTGCCTTAAACGATTCTCGCTTTTTCTACATCCTAATAATTGTGAAATGTAGAAGTGTTTTATCGGTGAAAGACTAGAGCGTCATGGACACTTGCGCCATCGTTGTCTTTATTATCACGGGGAAAGTGTTCATTTCACCGATATTGCGCTAAAGTCCAAAACGCTCCTGTCCTTCGCCCGTCCTTGTTTCGCATTTACTGCGTTTCTTTTGTCCATCATCTACCCCCATAACAGTAACCCAGTTACATCATTATTGCGTGATTATCATAGCAATCCGAACGGCAGGACCATTATCCCCTGTGGATATCACGCGAATGTCGGAATATAGCACTTATGTATTGCATCATTGTTATCTATCCTATCTAGTGACCTCGCACGATTCATATCTATTTAGTATTGTCACCAGAAACATGATCGAACTAGTCCCTCAAGATATTCCTCTTTTCATTCTCTTCGTCTATGCTTCAGCACGGTAGCATCCATTTTGACGATTTTCCACAGTGGATTTATGTTCAGACACCTCTTTAGAAATATGTCAAATCTAGTCAATTCAATCTCTTCTGGTGCCTATCTAAGTAAGTTTCAGCGTGGGTACATCTGTCTGCGTTGGAATACTTTCATGTATCATCGTTGGGGTTTCTTTTTTAGTAACATGACCGAACTGTATCTACAAGACGCTCCTTTTTCCTTAGTTCATATTCGTATCTGTTTGGATGTATCTACGGATAAACTTGGATAGCATGTATGTACGGATTTCTCTTCAGAAATATGCCCGAACTAGTCCCGCAGGATCTGGAGAAACTCCTCGGTCAGAAGGTGCAATACAAAGATAGACTTGGGAGAACTCTTCTGGTAAGCTCCTTGACATCCAAATATGCTCTTTTCCCTGGTCTTCTATTGTGCAGTACAATAAAGTACAGTAAGGTCGAAGGAAGAAACTATGTTCGAGCTAGCTTGAGCCATAAGCAAAGATAGTCCGTTACTTAACGAATAGCTGGCTACAATCAGCAAAATTGTCCACTTTTTCCATGGATGATGGTCAATGGGTCATTTTGACGATCTTCCTCATAGGTCTGACCGGAAGGTGATGCCTCTATGGGCCAAAATTGCTGAATAGTTTGCGCAAATTAAAATTTGACACTGTGTTGAGATGCCCGATGAGAGCTACTACGCAGTCTGCGACCAAAAGAATCAAGTTTGTTCCTTTTCGATTATCTCATTGACCAATTCTGAAAACGACTCCCAGGACGAGCAACTGAAGTTTTTTGTAGCCTTTATAATGAGTAGAAGATCCAACGCAGATCAACGAATAATTTATCGTAGCCAATTTATGACAGGGCTGTTGCCTATTTGAAAATGACTATTGACCGAGGAAAACTTCAAGTGGAACAGATTCAGTTCTGTATCGAAACAAAGACTGTTCTGGGATATAAACGAGGGAAAATCATTCCATTCAGACAACACAACACGTCTCCGAAAGCATCTGCAAGCAGTTTCTCAAGTTCCTCCTAGTCGCAATGACAGTGACCATCTCCATCATGGGACTACTCTACATCCTACCGTTCTTCCCAGGAGGGTGAGCGTGAATGACAACTACATCGGGGCAAATTACGGTCATGATGCAATCGGGCGATGACGCACCTGTCTTGATCAACATTATAGCGTAAATGCCCATAATGCGCCTGACTTTTTACTCGAGAGTCCATCTGTGCTGGTTCATGAGTCAGTAGAATGTATTCCTATCTGAGTGCTTCTGCACTTTCCTTGAATCAACAGGAAAGTGCAAAGATAACAGGTGTCTTCGGGATGTCGCTAATTTTAAAGTTCTCATGCAAGTGTTGCTCGTTTCCCATCACAGAATCGCAAGATATTGGGAGGGGCAAAATGATGTGATCCGGGTGAACGACAAATGGACATTTGTGCCGTATTGATTAAATTGTCAGCTGCACCATCCTGACAGCGCAACTCTCCATTTGACCATAATGGTACAAACGTCGGCTGCGCTTTGTCTTTCACCCTGCGATACACTAGTCTCATAGTTATGAATATGAGGGCGGAAATATGTGCGTTTCAACAATGGTATGAATGGGGATAATCACAGTTGACGGTTGATTATTGGTTTGAAAGAAAAGTAAATATATAGTCTATTTGAGAGTCGAAGAGAAGGAGGCATTTGAAATCTTCATCGCAAAGTACCAGAAGGTCTACGAGACCAGTGATCTGTACAATGAGGCTTTCCAGGTGGGACCAGGTCTTGGAATACAATACAGTTCAATTCAGTTGTTAACTGGGTCAGATCATACAATTAGAACGCTAAACACTGCAGTAATTCCGTGATATTATTCGATTGCTGTAGTCCAACCAGGTTGTCAACTCTGTCAATATTTAGATCTTCCTCGACAACTGGGCCAATCTGAAGACGGAACGGGAGAAACAGCCGGAAGTGGAATTCGATGTCCACGAGTGGATGGACGTGCCTGAGGGAGAGATGAGGATGGTGAGAGAGTACAGTAGTTCACCAAGATTACGGTACTTCAATGAACTGGGGAGGAATTATCAAGTTTTGGACGACCATCAATGTTTATTTTTATTTGTTATACACTGGAAGTAAGGGAAGAGAAAGCATAGCAACTGCTCAACGTGAGTATAAATACCGTTGGTCAAACTTACGCTAGCTTTTTTGTTATAATTCGCATTTCGTTTCAGAAGTTCGCTGTGATCCACGGAGATCTGCCCGACATCAGTGAGGGAACGTCTATGAAGAAGTTTGACGGATTCGAGGGCAAGGTGTGTTTAATGGTTATAAAGTTCATTCTTAAATTTAAATATTTTCAACGATATTATTTCTAAGGTAAATCGTCCAGCATCCCATTCCTGGAGGGACAAGGCGACTCGTGTCAAGAACCAGGGTAAGTTTATATATGTTTCACAATGGCTATCATAGCGTTCAAGCATGAAAAGCATAGTGTTTGTGAAGAAAGTTGTACATAATATTGTTTCGCCACTATTACAAGGCATTCATACGTTTTTGGCTTTCGGTGAAGAATTCATTGACTTATGAACACTAAACAAAAAACCACTGAATATTTCAAGGCTCCTGCGGCTCGTGCTGGGCCTTCTCTACCGTGGCCTCAGTTGAATTGGCTCATGTCATCGCTGGAAAGCCGATGACCGAACTCTCCGAGCAGGTGAGCTGCTTATTTACAGTTTTACAGTGGTTATCAAGTTGTAAACACCGTAATTTCCTGAATTTCGTTAAACGACTATAGCCCGTAAAGATGAAAAGCGGACTGAATAAATGCAGGAACTCGTGGACTGCGAGGGTAGCAGCAAGGGCTGCCACGGAGGCGTCAGGGCCTACGCACTGGCGTAAGTTGAACTTAATATGAATACGGCTGGTATGCGTAGAGTCTCCTTACCAGTGAAGATTTCAGTAACGGACTTCATTCTTCAGAGGTTGAAAAGAGATAGGAATGGGCACTAAAAGATTGAACTCAAGCTGGCTTTCTTGTGACCCGACTGATGTGTAATGTACAGATTCGTGATGAAGACCGGATTGGTGAAGGAGCAAGAATACCCGTACATGGGCACTGACGGCCACCAGTGCGTTAACAACCAGGTATGTTTCATCTTTTATACTATGCAGAGGAGCTGCACAATTTCATGCTGCGTTCAAAACGTTGTTTCTGGTTACCAAACCCGTTCAAAAGCGCACTTTTTCTCGTTACGTGGAAACAAATGGAAACATTGCCCTAACTTTTTTCCTGTTACAGATACCAATTTTTCGTTAATTAATAAAAGATTTGTCTCGTCGAGTCGAGCATTTTTCGCTCTTCAGATCTCAAAAAAGTTGAAAACTGAGAGAGTTATGCCACTTTTTTCAAAAGCGCGCGAATTCAAATTTGAAACGTTTCATATGGAAAAGTGGCATAACTCGCTCAATTTTTTGAGATCTGAAGGATGAAAAATGCTCGTCTCGACGTGGCAAATCTTTTATTAATTGACGAAAAATTGCTATATTTAACAGGAAAAAAGTCCCTGCGACATTTCCGCGGAAACGAAAACACGCGTTTGTGAACCGGAAATTTCGCGTTGGTAACGACGGAAACGATGTTTTGAACGCATCATCAATATTCCTTCATGATTTTTGGGTTGACAAACCAGAATTAGTCATGTTTCGATAACTAGCTCCGCAATGCGTCTACAGAAGATCGCTTTTCTCATTTTGATCTCAAGCAGCCAAAATATTCAGTTTCAGTTTGTCCGTGCTGTTCAATCAAAGGACAATTCAATGGCCTCTCTCGAAAAAAAGTAGATTTTTGTGATTTAGACCAGCGCCCGCATCAAGATCAGCGACTATCGAATGCTCTCAAAGGATGAGAGCGTCATGGCCGATTGGGTATACAACAAAGGACCGGTGACATTCGGTTGGTTGTAGTTTTATCTTAGATTTATGTAGTTTGATATTTGATATTTCCGATTTGTTCTTTGATTATCGAAGTCTGAAGTTTGCTACCAGTCATTCAGGCATGAAAGTGATCTCATCTATGTACTCGTATCGGTCTGGCGTCTTCCATCCATCGGACGAGGGTTAGTTTGCGATGCAAACAGTTGCTCCTATACAATTTATGAGCACACTTTGCGGTCTTTTATTTTCCAAAGCTCAATTTTATCAATTTCCCCGAATTATAAATTCATCTTATGAGGAGCTGAAACAGGAATTAATGAGTCATATTGTTCGGTTTGGTCATACGTGGATCTTGTTGCATGTTCGAAATAGGCATTTCAAAAAGAATTGAGATGAAGACATCCGTGATTGTGGTTTCATGTTCAGATTGCTCAACCAAATCCGAGGGCAATCACGCAATGCTCATAGTGGGATACGGCACTGAGAACGGGAAGGTAATAAACATTGCACATTGCCTAATTTTTGTTGGATTTGTAACGATTTTTTTCAATTGCAGGACTACTGGCTGGTCAAGAACTCGTGGGGACCATCATGGGGAGACAGCGGATATTTCAAGGCATGTGAAATGATCCCCTTTTTTATGGCAGCAAAAAATCTGCTTGCTAAATCGACCTAGGTAGAGTGAAAGTCGATCAGATGCGTAAGAAGCGTACTAGGTATAGAAGTTCTATTGTAATGCGTAGTAGTTGAAGCTAAAAAATAAAATTCTTTCGATGTATGAGCTCATGTTTCTGTGAGAATCGCATGCTTAGAGGAGGCATGTGAGGAAAATGACTTCATCTCCATTATTATTGATTTTTCAGCTCGCTCGTGGAGTGAACGCTTGCGGCATGGCAGAATCTGCTGCTGCACCAATTTATTGATTAATTAGCGATGTTATTGATTGTTTTGTTGTTATTTCTCGAATGATGAAGCAGCCTTGATGAATAAAGTGAAATATACATTTTAAAAATAATATGTCTTCACAAGAAAAAAAGAACTGGCATTTTCTCATTCTGTTTTCATGATCTTTTTGCATTGTGGTACAACACATATTTGGATCAATTTGATATCGTTCTTTGATTGAGAACTTGGTTGAAATGATTTTTCATCTACATTACTAACAGTCATGGACAGCTACAATGTATGCAAAAGGAAGTGTTATCCTTAGTACGCCCATTACATTTTTGACCGACTATTTCATCGTTTATATGACATCCGTTATTGATTCCGAATATGTTTCAGCTGTAAGGTATACAGTCAAGAGCAACAATGCAGCTGCATAATAAAGGAGGTCATTTTAATGACGATCAACTCTCCGAATTCTCTGCATTTTTTCGATGCTCGTGAACGACAACCGCCGCCATATTTTTCGTCTAACATTGTAATCCAAAAGGAAAAATAGATATCTGATTTTCGACTGGCACATATATCGCTATTTTTAGCTCCAACTGATATAACTGCCTCTCAGCGGCATAATTGGTCGGCTATATCTGCGATGACAAGTATTTAAAAATAGATAACAGATTTATTTTGCCTCTGAGCGGCAGATCTGACTCAGTAGGTCAGAAAACGCAAGGAGAGTAAATACTGGGTATAACAGTTCAGATAGGACGCATAGATAATGTCTCATGATCGCCTCTAACCTTTGTCTCACCTATTCTAATCCTACCCTCATTCTCTTCCTCCTCACCCTTTATTTCCTTTCTCCC
>JACMIF010001641.1:0-22329 GCA_014805445.1 Diplogasteroides magnus | reverse complement strand
CTCAAGGGAGAAAATGGTTAGGGCGCCAATATGTAAGAAATATGTTGCTAAGAACCTAACATACTCGGTGGCAAATAGGGGAGATCTGGAGAGCTTTTTTAAAATTTTGGCGAATTTTTATTGGATGCTGACTGACTTTGGCGAAAAAAATGGGTCCACTTTCGACCGTTGTTCTGAGCCTCGCAGGTGAAGCCCAGACGTATCACGCGGTATACGTGTATGGCACGTTGTCAGTTGTAAGTAGCCACTTTGGTTTGGGGTTGCTGCCTATGACTGCAGAAATACCGAAGTTACTAAAAAAATGACACCTTAATTTCTTACCAACCTAATATATTCGAGTTGTGCAAATAGCGTTAATTCAAATAGGAACCACTGAAGAAATCATCATCAATTTGAGCCCATTTTGGTCCAATCCAAAAAGGAACCTTCTTTGATAAAATTGTGGAAGCGACAAATTCCTTAGAAACATTCTGGAAATCACAACCCACTAGGTCAAATGAGTCAGCGATATTCAACAATGGTTGAATAACTTCAAAATCATTCCATTTCGGCGCTCCGGTTAGTGTTACTGCGATAAAGCCTGCTGTTTGCGTTAAGAAGGAAGTGTATTCTTCGATTGTATGGAATTTGACCTCGTAATTTGAACATATGAGCATGGTCATTACACATACCGTGCTTGCATTCAACCAAAGCCGTATTTCCACCAATCCTAAATTGTATGTTGATGGAACCACGATCAAGGAAGAAGATTCGAATAGACAAACGACGGAAAAGTGACTTGCGATTGATCCGAATAACCTCTGAGAACCGATTGCAAGTTAATCTCAACGCATTCAGGCTCTTGGAAACGTGGACTTCTTTAAAAATAAGCAGTAGAACTTCCGCCGGTAATTTATCCATTATGCCTGGAGCCGGAATGGATGAATCCTTGATAAGATCCATATCGAATACGATTATGCAAATAGACGTTAATCGACAGCTGAATGAAGAGGTCTTATCGCCGATCGAGAGAGATTTACTCGAACAGAGAAAAGAGATGAAGAGAAGGAGCAATTAATCAATGCAAGTGACCCAGAAATATAGACCGGCCAAGTGACCCCTGCAGTTTTTCAATGCCTTTGCACAATTGCACAGGTCGCAGAGATAAATGGCACAAGGTCAGTCGTATTTCGGACGTGTCGCAAAGGGAACCGTGGAAAAAATGAATCTGTACACATAATTACCGCAGAATTCCTTATAACAGTTATTCCCTACATTTAAAAAATGACCGCTCCGAGTGGATTAGACGAATTTGAAAAGCACTTCCGATTTATGGATTCCGGTGGTCGAACAGGCAAAAAAATGACGAAGTCCGAGAAAATATGATGTCCGATGACATCATGTTTTAGTAGGATTTCACAAAAATCCACTTTTCTCAAAAATGTCACCCCGTATATTTTTTCGTTCGCATTCGCACCACGGTCCATTATTGTGGCAGAAGCTCGAAAATGTGGCAGCTAGTGAGGCCTTGCGTGGGGAGTCGATGATATTTATGGACAATGGCTAATATTTATCAGATTGAACGAAGATAATCGATATGAAATAAATATTCACAAGAACAGCTCATGCAGCAACCTAATATAATGCATAACATTTTCTTGCGTAAATACGGCAACGTAAAGATGCAAGAATGAATAAAGCAGACTAGTTCTTACAATACTCCTTGAAGTCCCTTCATTCTCCAATAATCAGTCACAAAGGATGCATTTTCGGTGAGGAAGAACATCAACGTAAATACGAAGTCACAGCACGTAAAAGTCACAAGATCTGTCTGTTCCAAGAGCGATCGAGCCTGAAGAAACATATTTTGGTTCTAAAAAACTTCCACATACGCATGTATAATATTTACAGATCTTAGGTTGATCTGAGGCATTTAACCATCCCACTGGCGTTGTTTTGCTCTGTTGTCAAAATTGAAACATAGACATGAGAGAAAAAACTGACCTGAATCTGTGGATTCTTCAGCCTTTCAAGTCTTGCCCATAGTGTATTTTTCATGTATTATGAATGCATTGATATTGCTGAATTATTCGTCCCGGAGTATAGATCCGTTACAGAAGTTCGCGTAAGGAACTGAAATGATGCTTGCTGATGTGGAGAACTATCTAAGTGAGTGAATACCGAAAAACGCACAAAGAATACATGAGAGTGACAAAGGATAAAAATAAAAATAAAACTCGTAAATTAATATAGAAGGAAAGGTCTTAAGGGAGAAAGTTTCAGATTTGCGAGAGCAAAGAGAGGACGAGTAAAGGGGAAGAGGACTAAGGGAGAGAAAGAAACAACATGGAGGATGGTTATTTGTGGGCAGTCGTTGGAGGAAAAGGTCATTTCTCTGTCTCTGTGTTCTCTTTCATACGGCTCCGCTAACTGCAAAAAGCATCGACAGAAGAGTCATGGAAAGACCCAGCGCCGCCAAAGGCTGTGAAACAGAATGGATCATCTGAATGTCAGTACAGAGATGAATTGACGTGGCATTCGCCCATCAGGCAAAAAAGGGGAAAGGAAACAACCATTCCCTCTTCGAATGATTGCCTTTGCTAGAGCATCCAAATCGAAAATGTCATTCGTCAATTATCCGCGGAGCCATTGTCTCTACGTTCGATATGTAACGACGTTTTGGATATCAGACGGACGATAAATGCACAAAATTAACATTTTATAAATCCTATCAGAGAACACTCAGAATTCCGAAACGAATGGGAAAAAGGTTGGTGGGGTCGTTTCTTTTGCTCAAAATCGTTTCTGCAATTTTACGTTGTCATGTTGTCGGATGTAAATTCTTTTCATATTCAGTTTATTCAGTTCACGCGCCAATGCGTCAATTGTGGCTCAAATGACCGTAAAGGTGTGCAGTATGGTTGACAGTTTAACTTTTGTTTGAGGGTAAATCGTCAAATAAGTAGTAGCCTTGAAACATAACCGATAAAGCAGTCAAACTGCCAACCATAGTATGTAGTCATCATTTTCTTTCACTGTGCACATTCCCTTTCAATCTGCCGCGCCTGTCCACTTTGACCCACAAAAAGCAGAGGGCACTCAGCTGATTCTCTCTCCAGAATGACCAGTCCGTGTAGTATCAAACGATAGACAGAGGGAGAGTCGGGGAAAGGGAAAGATACAAAAATTACCCCTGCCTCCTCTCAAAACCAGAATAGCTGACCACCACATCAGTCTCCCTTTCTGGTACTCTAACCTCCCTATTCTCTGCTGATTCTGTGTCTATATGCACTAAAGATATCTGCTCTGACAAGATTGGGCTGGTTAGAATGCTCCAGAGCGAGAGCCCATCTATACATCAGCAAAGTGACAACTAAATTTGACCATTACCGGTCGGCCGCCTCGTTTTTTCGGGGTTGTCCAGCAATGGCCTACACTTACATGACTAACTTCTTTGCACTTTGAGTTCATGTATTTTTCCAGCTGATTTCTCCTGGAAGTGCAGGAGTCAAATTAAAATTCTGTTGCTTACCCATGCGTGAGTTTCCAATCGCTCATCATATATTATTTTTTTAATGTTATTTTTTGGGTTTGAAGTGAGATCATCGTTTACGTGTTTGTTTGTTAAAGCTTTAGCTGTTACAGCTTGTAAATACCCATGATCCCCTTTACTGAAGCTTAGCGGCTGGTATTGCAGAGAGAGAGAGGACATCACTACTCATTATTCATTGTATGATGAAATGATGTCATGTTAATCGACTTCAACAATGCATACTAAAATATAATATTTGTATTAGAAAGTTCTCTTGAGTTTCACAATACGCTTTTAAGAAGAATATCTTGCAAAAAACGATTGACCATCCATATTGTTGGTTTATGAAAATTAAAAGATAACTGCGACAAAGTGAAGAGAAACTAACGTTCGAGAGATGAAATTAGGAAAGTCTTAAGGACACTCTTCATTGCATTCATTCTCTGTAATCAGCGTGCAACGAAGAGACGCCATGTCGATTCCTGTAGCAATGACCGCAGCAGATGAAGAAAAAAGAACGACAAAATGAGGCTAGATTCCCTTCTAATGCAAGTTCGGTGATCCAGTCCCTGCGAGATTGGAAATCATTCTGCATCATATGTGTAATGAAGTGATGTCATGTCACTCCTACACCCCGACGGCATCCGAATGTCATTACTGCAGTCTAAGCGGCTTTGGACAAGTTCACACCTCTCTCTCTCTCTTACAAGAACCGTTCAACCATCTGTTTCTCACAATAAATACAGTCTGTATGACAACATTCTCTAGCGTCTGAACTCTCTCTCTTCGCGTGCTATCTCACCTCAACTGTACTCTTTTATCTCTACTTCTCTTGTACTTTGTGTTGTTTTCAAGTTCTCTGATAGTCTGAATCTCTCCAAATGCGGATGTATTTTTCACTAAAATCTGCACTGATTCACTCCGCATCATATCTGCCATTGACAACAAACACGCAGTATAAATTCGCGCCCAAGATTCGATATCGTCATGTTTTCAATCACATCGCAGTACCCGAACTATTGTTTTTGCAAAAGTATTCTTATATTTGATAACTGATTGAAACCTAGATATGAAAATTTATTCTCCTCATTTCGCCCCCTTTTCTATTGGTTTATGGTTATAATCCTGACACTCTTGCTAACAATAAGATTCATTGTGGAATCGTGGCTCAGGTTCCCATTCTAATTGCATCTCAATAGATCTAGAACCACCTAATGGACGTTCGTCTGCCATGACTCGTTCCAATGCCAAAAGTGTTCTGAGAACGAGCTTGAGTAGCTTCTTGAGTATCCTGAGTGGGGAAGTCTTTCGTTCTCCAAACTCTCCTCCTGGATATACTCTATCGTTTGATTCCTGGTCTTCTTTGGACAGTGGATGTCTCTTCCTCTCTGTGCTCTCTTGCATATCCGTACTCTCCCTCGTTTGTCTGATTCTCTAACATCTCCACCTCTCGTACAGTCTCTAGCCATTGCCAAGTCCAGACAACCGGTCACTCGCTCTTCCTAGGTATTTAGGCTCTTCCAGTCACTTTTGCAGAGTGACCGCTGCCCTTTTTACCCTTTCCCTTTCCTGTCTCTATTCCATATTTATCCCAACAAGTGCACTGAGTTGCACAACTTTCACTGCCACTGGTCTTACTCACATTTCTCATCTACGACCAAAATATTGACTTTCACTTTAAATATGTTTCTCTAGAAAACTAACTTTCCTTTTCATTCAGGGTTACCATGGAGATAAGTTTCAAAAACAGTGATTAATCCCCACTTATTTATTTTGGGCGGTGTCTTTGCCATATTGTTTTGAAGTAAACCAACTATGAATATCAATTTACAATGTGCTCTCCGTTGCCATGAATAAAAAACCCGTTGTGATTGAAGCGTATCGTGTACTGTTATGCAATGGAATCGAATATTATTTTCCTTTCAGAATGATCTCCTCTACTCGAATCCTCCTTCTCCTTCTTCCCCTCTCCGCTCTCGGACAGTTCTTCCCGTATGGTGGAGGAATGGGAGGTCAGTAAAGAATATTCGGAACTTTCTAAATAGCTGCTATTTCTAAGGATAGCTGTGCAGTCATTTTTTCATTAATTCTCATCGTTTAATTACCAATATTCACTCCCTATCCTAACGGCGAAACCGAAGCTAACTTAATCATTTACAGGCATGGGAGGACAACAGTCCATGTCACCCTACGGAGGAAGCTTCGGCGGTGGAGAGGGACAAGGTGGGAGTGACTTTTCTGACTCAGAAGCTGATTGCGAGAAATATTAATGGACTTTTTGATTACGTGTTGTTACGTGCTAACTAGTGTGTTGTTTCATGGCAACCGTCTGGTGGACGAATGGGGGGGGGGAAGCAAAATCTTGCGACTTTCGAGTTCGGTGACCTCGGAATCTAGCTGCAAAATCGAAAAGCAGCTGAATTTTGAAAATCCTAACTGCACCACGACCCCCCTCCCCCTCCGAATGATTATACCTTATCATGACAGTGGAACATAGGCTAACTAATACATACTATGGTATTTACAGGCATGGGACGACAACAGTCCATGTCACCCTATGGAGGAGGCATCGGTGGAGGACCAGGACAAGGTGGGAAAGAAAGAATTTCCGGGTGATAGACAAGAGAACCATGGTATGACAGCACAACTACAAAACTCAAACTATTGGGGGTGGAAGGTGGAAAGGCTTTTCTGACTCAGAAGTTGATTGCGAGAAATATTAATGGGATTTTTGATCATCATTGCTTTAGCCAGCGAGTGTGTTTTCTCATAACAAGAAAAAATACTGAAAAAATACTAAAATTGTGATGAAACATATTTCTCACCACTGCATAAATCGTTCTGAACATCGAGCTCACACAGTCTTTGCAGGATTCGGAATGGACATGGGTGGAATGGGAGGAGGAATGCAGTTTGGACCTCGGCCTCCTTTCGGTATGTTCGTTGGATTGCTGAAAGTCAGATGATATTCATTTAATACTAATTATGACCTCGATTTTTTCCAGAGGTCGTTACTCAAATATTTAGTAATTTCTTATTGTGCAGCGCACTTTACTGCTGCACAATAAGAAATTACTAAATATTCATTGGATTCCTCAAGTTCTACGATATCTTTACTATTTTTTTTTACTAAATATTCATTGGATTCCTCAAGTTCTACGATATCCTTACTATTTTTTTCTAATAACTGATTTTTATTTTTATTTTTTAAAAACTAATTTTTACTTCGGTTTTTCTCATGAGCCGGTCAAAATGTTTTTCCCACAACCGTCAACACACTAATCCAAGCCATCGCTAAAGTTTCTATTTATTTTTCTAATTATATTAATGATCCGAAGAAATGTTCACTCTAGTGTTGTCTGAACGAAACCGAAAGTCGAAAGTTTCGGGCATATAATGGAGTAATTCTTGTTTCGCACGAAAGTGCAGACCGGTCGTTCTGTAATGGAATGAATTAGACGAAACTTTCGTCTAAACCGAAAGTTTCGGCTTGTTATATGTTTCAAAGTTAGGATGTCGCTATCAGTGCCTTTAGTGCAATTGTAATTCGTCTAATCTCCTCGGAGCGGTTATCTCTTAAGTGATAGACAACCGCTCTGCTGAGATTTGACGAATGACAATTACATTCCCGACTGCACGAAACTTCACACGGTGACCGAAACTTTCGGATAAGAATGGTTTGACGAAACTTTCGGTTAAGATTTGCATTCAAAATAGACCGGTCCGCACTTTCGTCACGAAGAATGAGAAACGACTCTCCCTTGAACGAAAATTTCGGTTTCGTCTAGACAACCCTAGTTCACTCACTGCTTTTTACCTCTAAAATTGCACTTACTGAGTTCGCGAAACATTATTTTCTCCGCAGCCGTCATAAGTTCATAATTTCGGTATATACCTAGCTACTGTAGAATCCTTGTTTTGAAGTTTGATTCCATGGGACGCATATTTAATAGGATTCGGAATGGGAATGGGTGGAATGGGAGGAGGAATGCAGTTCGGGCCTCGGCCTCCTTTCGGTATGTTCATTGAATTGCTGAAAGTCAGATGATATTTCATTCAACTACTAATTTTTGCTCAATTTTTACTTATTGAGCAGGTGAAACATATTTTTACAGCTACCACAGCAAAGTATTTATAGGAGCATTGGAATCCTAGTTTTTTAAAGAATTATTCCATGAGAGGTCTGGGGGCCTTTACTCACATATTTAGTACTTTCTTGTTGTGATGCGCACTTTACAGTTAATCACACTCTGGAATGTAGTCTGAATGACTTTGCTGTTTATTGTTTTGGTGATCTCTGGACGACTTTACTAAATATCTATTGTTTTGGTGATCAACATTTCAATAATCCGCTTTGTTCGCTGGAAATGACAAAGTTTATGAGAAATTTCCATATCAAATGATGTGCCCCAGGGTCTGAATCTCCTTTAATCCGGAAACAACAACCAAATACTTATCCAGGGATATCAAGAAAAATGAGAAATAAAATATTTAATCCGGAGATAGATCAAGAAAAATGGGAAATAAAGTATTTTTTCACAGCTTCACACTATTAATGAAATGTTAAATAAAAATAAAAGTGTAAAAATGAAGTATATCATTCCAGCCGGCTCTCCCTACTCGTCTAATATCCGATTCTCGCCACAGTCGCACATTCCAAACTTCGGGGGATCTTCGATGGGTGGAGCAATGGGAGGAATGCCCATTCTACCCATGGGAGGAGGAGGTTCTGGAGGAATTATGGGAGGTGATGATCATGCATTCCAACTATGGATGGCAGAATATTTATTTTTTATGTTCCACTGTTCCTGTTAAAATTTTCGCTTTTATTTTATTGGCTTATTTTAACTTTGAAACATATACCAGAAAATGGTAATTCTGTCAACAAAAATTCCAACTGGACGTCCGCAATGGGAGGAATGGGATCTGGTTGCATATAAATACGACATTTGTAGCATATCGATATTCAATATAACAAATATTTTATCTCATCTATCCTTCACTTTAAGGCTCTCCTTTCGGTTCATCTTCCTTCGGCGGTTCACCATTCGGCGGTTCTTCCCCCTATGGAAACTCTCTCATCCTTCCACCCGGTGCCATCTCCAGTCAGAGATCGTTCGGAGGGCCACAGGGCATGGGAATGTCGGGTGAGATCAAAGATCAAGAGATCAAAGATCAAAGGCCAATTCCAGGAATGTCCTTCTCAGCCTCAAACGACAACGCGATCACATCAGCCAATAGTCGATTCGGTTCCATGGCACCTCCTGGTGGTTCCATGGGAATGGGAGTAATGGGGTCTGGTACCATGGGAATGGGACCTGGTACAATGGGAATGGGATCTGGTACCATGGGAATGGGACCCGGCTCAATTGGAATGGGATCTGGTTCTACGGGACAGGGCGGAGACATGGCACCACCCTCAATGGGAGGCAATGGATTGGGTGAGATTCATTTATTGTGTGACGTATTCCGCAACTCAATTGTATGTGACAATAAGTCAGCGAAGTAGTTTGCAAATAGTTTGAAACATAGATGATTTCGACTGATATAAGCACATTCGCGTAGGTTAATAAATCAAAAAAATAGAAAGTAGTGAAAAGTGTTTATTAATGCCTTTCACCTCACAATCGTCATTTACTTGTGAGTATCAGCTCGCTATCTAAGATGCTGGAATAGAAATTGTATAATAATAAAAATTGATTTAAGGTGAAATGGGAGGCGGATCAGGAGTGAAGAGGATCATTCCGCCTTTTCTGCAGGGAGTGGACAAGCAAACGGAAGATAGGGTGAGTTCATAGTGACTGTAAAAAAGATGGTATGTAGCATGGGGGTGTGGGTAGGGGGCACTTCAGCCAGATACTGCAGAAAAAGAACTGTGGCCATATTTTAAATTGGAACCAAAAGAGTGTTACTCATACTACAGCTCCATACAGACGTGAACTTATTGCGATGCGTGAAACATATGGTGTGATCGAACTAGAATTTTGCAGTTTTACGCCATCGTGCAGCATCCCACGTGGTCGGCTGCCGAGAAGGACAGGAAGGTTCAGGTGAATATTATGTTCCGCTTGGATCAGAAGAGACTACTGCCGCTGTTTATCGAGATACAGTTTTCCCTACAAATCAACCAAGTCAACTTATAATATTTGCAGGAATTCATCGGCACTCTGGGAGGCAGCAGACAGGTTTACAATGAATCTGAGCTTTTTATAGTGGCATTTCTATAAAATGGCAATGACAAATAATACTAACACTCTAATTGTATGCCGTGAAACTTAATATTGCATGGCATTACAATCTTATATAACCGGTACTAACTTTTCTAATCAGGGTGTTTATTTTAAGTATGTTTCCATGAACATTCCATAGCTGTTCCCAGTCACTTAGCTGCAATGTCTGCTAACACTGGCATCTGTGAAGCCGAAAACTAATCAGTTTTGATGTCCTTATTGCTTGCGGTAATTACGGTCGCTGACATTGAAATATCTTATGCCTTTTTTGAAACCTAATTCAGCATGAGTTTGCAAGAGTACCTTGTGTGAAAATGTTAAATTTCTTTTGCAGAATGTCTACGAGCAGTTCCGCCGAGAGGCCTCGTCAACTCAGAAGACCAAGCAGGAGAAGGTTTTACAACATTAAAATATCATGTTTTCGATGGATTCACAATTATTTATGCCATTATTCTAGAAAATGAGCGTATCAATGCAAATTTGACCAATTGTGGGTCGTTATTGAGTTGTACTGATATTCTGTTAAGGTCCACGCCCTCGTTGAGCAGATGAGCCCCGAGGCACAGCGGCAGTTCCAGAAGGTCGGTTGATTCAGGCGATTCCGCGAATTAGCAAAAATACGGCTTCATAATTTTGTTCTATTTTCCGGTCTCGGCCCTCATGACGAATCCCTCGCTCACCGATCAAGAAAGACTGCAGAAGATCTCAAGTCTTTACAATACACTGTCGTCGGATGTAAGCAATTATGAATTTGTATTGAGTTTTGATAGCGTAGCAAAAAAGAAAAGAAATCAAAACTAATGGCCCTCAAAAGATGATAAAATCTGTGCGAAACATAAAAAATATTTAAGAAAAAGTTTGATGGTTCACTTATTTCAGAGTAGATGATTGAAATTATAAAAAAAATTCAGGTCAAGGCCGAATTTGACTCCAAGTTCGTTGGACTGTAAAAATCTATTATATATTGTTATATTCACAATATTTATTATTTATGATCTCTATTTTCTTTCTTCCCCAACATTCGTCTTTCTCAACTTTCATTCTCACGCAATCTTTCACCAAAACGTCTGATGAAAAACGGGCAAAATCACAGTTGTAGAGCTCGTGCAATGTAAATAATATTACTGCAATTTGTTACTTGGTGTATGATGTTACTGTTTATTTGATAAAAAAAATTCTCGCAATTCGACCTTGAAGCACAATCTGAAAGTCAATCATTCTCCTGGATCACATGAATTTCTGGTTGCTATTGTCTCTCTGAATCTCTAGAATTTCTTTCATGGTTTTTTATATAAGCTATGCATGAGCTATGTCAAGTCCCTATAACCGGTCACTACTATTCCGAGGCATTCCCCAGTCTCTTTTGGGAAATGACCGCAACAGTTGACTGCCTCTTTTTGCCTCCATTTCCCTTTCCCGATTTTGTTATCTAGCTCATAAGTTCATGCAGTCGTTTCACTACTTTCACAACTTTCACTGTCGTTGCCTACTGAGTTTTCTCGCATTTCATGCCTATAAGCAAAATGTTGACTGTCAGTGACAGTCTGTCCGTTGCTCGCGATTTCACTTTATTTTTCCAGAGATATCATTTATGGTTCAAAACGACTAATTAAAGGAACTGTGACTTGGTCAAACATGAGGAGTTACGGTAGAAAATTTGCACAAAAATTCACTCCCAAATACCTATCTAGCGTATGTGTAAATTGCATTCAGCATCTTACATTTTATTTTGCGAATGAACGCTTAGAATTCAATAGTGCTTGACTCAAAGATAAAGAGAGCGTTGAGGTCGGCAAATTCAAACGCGAACCGAACAACCCTCTTCCCTAGCCGGTACTCAGCATAGATTTCGGTGTCGCTTTCGTCTACAGTAATCTTTTCCTCCCCAATCTCCTCCTTCAGAGCATCAAACGTCATCGGGTCCCGATACTCCATCCTCAAGTGAAGATCCATGAGTTTACTTCGAAGCAGGAGCTCCTGTAATATAGAATCTTTTATGTCAGAATGATGAAAAAACACTTGAGTAATGAAAGATGCGTAAATATCTGCGTTTTGTCACTGTTGATTATGTATCAAATTTAAACATACTTGTGCTGTTCTCCTCAATTCCGGCGCGAAGGGATTGAACATCACTTCTACAACCACCTTTCGAGCATCACAATACTTTGCGTACCCGACCAGGTCGAAATCGCTTCTCTCCATGTTCCAATGTTGCAGATGTAGTAAGTGAAGGTACTTAAAAGACGGGCCGGTGCTCAGAAGTCGATTAAGCGCCATCCTCGACGGACGGTTCTTGATGCACCCTGAATAGGTCTTGAATAGGAAAGGAATGCAAGCAGACGTGCACATTTCTGTCGTCTAATTCCCTCGGGAGCTGGGCTTATTTCTTCATATTCTAGGCATATTGTTAGGATTACGGTACTTATGCTAGGCTTATCTTAGGCATACTACTTATGCTTATTCTAGGCGTATTCTATGCTTATGCCGAATCAGCAGTTGCCCGTCGCGCAAGCGACGTGGGGAACACTCTGGTATAATATATTCTAAGATCATTATTTGCGGCTAACGACTGTGCTTTCTTTCATTTACACGCTATTTGACCGTTTTGTTGACTAAGACCCGTGATCTGGAATGTTTCAATCACCATATGCGTTTATATTTTGAATAAGAGTTCGATTGAGATGCATAATATCTTGTTTACCTTTGATGGCCGAAGCACGCTGCAATAAGCGCAGCAGAGGATCCAGGCGGAACTTGTCGTACGGTCGCTGCAATGGGTCATCGTATCGCGTTTCGATGTTGAACACGGTCATCATTTCTACCTGAATTCACATTACATCATACTCTTACTATGTGCAACAATCTGATAGTATATCGCTGTACATCAGTGCTACATGCAAAACTTCATTGAGACTACAGAATGACAATCATGAGTCTCTTATCCAAGAAATTTTCCACCTCATAATGTTCATCCAGTAAGGGTAAAATCGCGTCTACCAGTTCGTCAGTTGGAGCGACGGCACGTAGCTTCACATATCGGAATTTATCTGAAGAAGAATTGTTCATCGACTTAAAATAAGTTCTCTGTAATAGCGGAGGAGGCCTCAACTGGGGGTGGCACAGTTCTTCAAATATTTTTCCCGGTCTGAAACTTTCAGGGTAGCATCCCTATGGGTGGAATACACTTCAGCCGCGATTTCATAATTTTTGACCAAAGTTCAAAGATCAAAGATCAATTTTTCAAAATTTTGATTTGTCCCATGTGTTCTATATCATTCGACATAGCTTGAAAAGTTATGTATAAGACTAAGTTTTCGTCCAATTTGTCTTCAGGACATTGAAAAAACCGCATCTGGCATCACTTTAGCGTAAATTTCTCGAATATATGGAAAACGTCCTCGCCATATTTTGATATGTTATCCGCCCGGACCCAATAAACATTTTATCTGTTGGTCGTTTTCAATTTCAGTTACCCAAACATGGTGAAATATTGCAAAATGTTAGTACGCGAAAGGTCCCAGTTCGAGTCCGGGCCGAGACGGCAAGACTTTAATCGTCTTTTGCACAATTTTTTCGAAACATTCAGAAAAAGTGTCAGCAGGAAAAGTTGCTTGTTTTGACCCCTTCTATCGATTCCCGGCGAGAAAACATGGTGTCATCGGTCATCACATTTTCTCGGACTTGTCATTTTTTTGGCTTGTTCGACCTCCGGAATTCATCCAAATGTCCGAGAAAATGTGATGACCGATGACACCATGTTTTCTCGACGGAAATCGATAGAAGGGGTCAAAATAAGCAACTTTTCCTGCTGACACAGTTTCTGAATGTTTCGAAAAAATTGTGCAAAAGACGATTAAAGTCTTGCCGTCTCTGCCCGGACTCGAACTGGGACCTTTCGCGTACTAACATTTTGCAAGATTTCACCATGTTTGAGTAACTGAAATTGAAAACAACCAACAGATAAAATGTTCATTGGGTCCGGGCGGATAACATATGAAAAAATGGCGAGGACCTTTTTCCATATTTTCGAGAAATTTACGCTAAAGTGATGCCAGATGCGGTTTTTTCAATGTCCTGAAGACAAATGTTGACCAAATTGGACGAAAACTTGGTCTTATACATAACTTTTCAAGCTCTTTCGAATGATATACAATACATGGGTCAAATCGAAATTTTGAAAAATTGATCTTTGGTCAAAAATTATTAAATCGCGGCTGAAGTGTGTCCCAGCCATAGGGATGCTACCCTGAAAGTTTCAAAATATTTGAAGTTATTGTGTCCCCCACATCCGCTCTTACAGAGAACCTATTTTAACATGGAAATGGTCACAACCTAAGGTGAAGTTTTTGATCATACTATGTATTATTCGAGAGCCCTTGACGAGTGAACACTAAAACTACCTTAATCCGGTGGAATCTGGTGGAATTTTCTATAAGAAGATATGGAAAAAATTCCGAAATTTTTGTGACGAATTGCCATATTTATGATTTTCTACAGCAAGAATCAGGCGTCACCGAGGGCCGCGCGCGTATCGCTGCATACTTGAGTGCGAATTCAGAGGAAATTATGAAAATATGATCTCGCATTCAAGTACTGAACTGTTTTATGGGACAATATGAGCGCACTGGGTCATACTTGTAAAGGTTACGGTACTCACTCGTCTTCGGCCGTCCACGATGGCGGACAGGAGAACGGGACGAATGAAGGGAGGCCAGTGTCCTCTGCCGGTCTGAAAGGAGTTGGATGAGTGAGATAGTGTATCCTGCCACTAATCAATATTTGGTCTATGTATTACAGTAACCCTGGCATGCGAAGCTGATCAATAACTGCGTTGCGCAATCTAACGCATCAAGTATGTGGGGAGGATACTGGATAAGAGTTATTGTCGGCAGTTTGCTACTTTATGTGTTATGTTTCACCGAGGGTATATCTTCAAATATATACTAGCCTTGAAACATATCCCATAAAGTAGCCAAACTGCAAATCATACACCTGACTCAGTTCTCGTAATCGTATGTGAAGTGAGAGGACTCTAAGAACCGAATGACATATGTGGATCAGTGGGTTCGAAATCGGTTGCGGTCATTATTTATTCTCCGTAACGCGGTCGTCTATCATAGGTTGAGACAACCGCTATGCGGAGAAGAATGACGACAAATTTACCTATTTAGAACCCCATGATGTGGATATAGTAGTTGTGCTTAGATTGAGTACCTCACGTCCAGTGATCTCTTTTGGGAGATCTCGAAGACGAGGAACTTCTTCTGGACCGGCGAGAAGACTACGATCTCCGATGCACCCTCGATTCCGGGCTGCACGAGGAGGGGCGAGTTCGCGGGATCGATTCCCTGGGCGTACCACGTGGCAGCGACCGCTGCAATGTGACTACGGTAATGGGAGTGCGGTAGACAGATGGGTCAAACTGCTAACTCCGAATGCTGACAACAGGCTGGGAGACGAGTATGATAACTGTAAGTCTCAAGTTCTGCAAGGAATACGACATGCGTCAGCAATACAAGAGAAATTTTGATTGGATAAAATGTGATTACGGTAACTCAATGGAATTGGATTACGGTAACTTAATGGAATGGGATTACGGTAACTCACCTCGTCCCTTCGGCTGTCCGAATGCCGCTGGATCGTAGACGACATGTCCCTCGTGCTGACCACGCTGTTGAGACTGGAGCAGGGCCTCGGCAGCTGCTCCCTGCAAAGAATCACGGTAAGATGATTACGGTAGGATTACGGTATGGGTCGTGTTGGGTATATGGTGAACGCCGCCGTTTCACACACGTCGCACTAATGCACTCAACAGAGCACTCCTTCACTGTGCAGCACGATGGGTTATGCGCTAGACATTCTAATAAATAATATAAATTGGCGTGCATAGTCAAATCATAAGCCTAAAATAATAGTTGTACGAAACCGGAAACCAATGGCAATTGTGGATTACGGTAGGTTGCATAGCACTCACTGTCAGACGCCGGAGAGGTGGACTACGGTACCGTGACGGTTACACAAACGACAGATGCACAACTAATGCAATTTGCGACAAACGCACTAATCGCCGACATTTGCATAATCTATTATAATGGGGTGCCAGCTGGGCAAATGCCGTTTCTGCAACCGTCACCCTTTCTGAACTACGGTAATGAATAAACAGCGCAAGTTCTCACCTTGAGAGAAGGCATGGTGGGCGGGGTCGCGGGCGTTAGCTGACGGTTTGAGGGTGATGCGTTGGCTCGGAAAACGTCAACCTGAACGAGAACGACTCAGAGCATCTTGGCAAGCACGGACAACACAAATGTACACAGGTATATAGCGATTTACAACCAAAAAGCGAGCAGAAAGCACAATTTCTTCAATTTTGGCAAAATGCCGAGATCTGTTAACGCAGTTCTTTAACACGGATGAAACCGTGAACACGGATCCATGAAACTGAACCTAGATGCCGGATCCGGCCGGAAGTGGATCAGGTATGGAGATGGGACTGATTGGGGGACGATAAATGGACATGGGTGGGGGCACCCTATGGTGGTAGGCATCTCAGTATCTCATGCTTTTCCCTCTGTGAAGCTATTTATGTCTCAGGAATCTCTCGCGATGACTCATTATTGAACAAATGATGTTGTCTTCTCTTTTGATTCGAATCAACCCCCACCACATCCGTATCCAGTATAGGCTTTGCATATGTGTAGACAGGCGGCGTGGAAGGCACTCGTACGTTAGACATTTGCGCCATAATGGTGAAATGAACGTCTACACCGCAAGTTGACAACGAATTTGACGTGTTCGCCATTATGGGACCATGTCACAGTTGTCAGCAATCCGGTTGGGTCGTATTACAGTATCTAAGCTACCGTATCCTTTACCAATTGACGAGTGAGATATTGAAGCTCATTACAGAATGTGAACTGAGAAACTGAATGGAGATGATGAAACAGGGCAAGGCATTTGCCGTCAGACGACAACCGAGTGTTTAAGACGATCTGGACCGTCGAAAGACATGCATTGGGGGGGGGGGCTGCCACGATAGGATTACGGTATTGTGTACAGAGGGCATGATATCTATTCCCAAGACAATTGCTGTGACCCGAAAGTAAATTTGTTGTACGGAGGACAACGGAGGCGACAATATTTCGAAGCAAAAGATAATCGGAAATTCTTCATTGAATTTTAAAATACTTTAAACTATCTTTTCAGATGAGAGACAATCGCAAATCTGACACCCCATCCATCCGGCGGAGAGTGTACGGTAATGCGCGCGACTCAAACTTTGCATTCAAAAACTGTTGCCTAAATTTTTCGCCAGTGACTTCAGCTTCTTTTTTTGCCTTTTAGCGTGAGTTTCAGATGTATTCACACTGCTTTAGCTTAACATTTGAGGCCAATCCAAACAATTTGCAATTCGCAGCGAAAATATGACAAAAATGCACTAATTTTGCCACGATCCTGTGGCCTGGCTCTTGTCCCCGTTTGATGCTATCTCATGTGCTTATCCTATTTCTTTCCCAACGAACTGCTATTTGGCTTAATAATTCGTTATGATTCTCCGGTTGTCTGATGTATCCGCATTCCGCAAATTAATTTTCTCAGGACTGATCGCTTTTCTCGTTCGCGTCTTCACCTACATGTTTATCTTCTGAATAGCTTCGTTACAATTCTTTCCCGACTATTTCTATCATTTCACGTTCTTACTCATTCTCACATGCTCATTTATGACTTGTTTTGCCTTGCACATGGTCATTTTGCTTCACTTTCTTTGTCTTGTCTAGCTACTTGTCTTCATGTGCGATCAGTATCTCCTTTGCTTGTCTTCTGAATCGTTTCGTTCCTATCCTTTCATGGTCTTTTCTTTCATTACTGATCTTTTTTCCTTCTTGCCTGATGATTTGCGATGTTGCCCGCATTACGATTATCACGAATTGTGTTTGCTTGCGAGAGTCCAAAAAATTCTTTCAGTGGCCGAATCGAGAACGAAAGGCGGAAAATGGAAAGGGAGGACCACAAGGAAGAGGAGCAACTGCCTGAAGAATACAGTAGTCAGGTTTGCAGTTTTTTGAGACCTGGAAATGAGTTTGAATCGATTCACTTACAATTAGTGCATTCGTTTTCTCTAATTCCTTTCGAGCGGTTGTCTATCATCTGCGAGAGACAACTGCTCCTAATGAATTAGTGAAAACGAATGTAAGTGAATCGATTTAGACTCATTTAGAGGTGTCTAGTTTGCAGAATGACGTGATGTTACATAAAAGAAATTTTAAAGCACATCACATTAGTCTTTGAAGAATTGGATAGGGAGATATTTAGTTTTGAATGTGAAATTGACCGAAAATATTCAAAAAATCATAACTTCCTTTCAAGCATATGAGTCCACTTTTCTCGTAATTCACTCGCCAACAAAATAAGCACCTAACAAGGCCATAGCCTCATGTTGAAGGCAATGTCAACAGTATTCTCATTTTTGCAGTATTCCCTGTTCCGTGTCTGGAGAAAAGGCTATGATTACTGTAGTTCCTGATTCAGGCTGCGAACTGCTCGTGCCCATTCAGAACACGGACGGGAATTTCCATGCTGTGGGTTACTGTACTTTCGGATTACGGTAGTTTTGGGTCCATTTTTTGTTAGTTTCGTCAGCATCGTGAGGTATTTAAACAAACGCGACTAAAACGGGACGGTATCCTTCATTTTCGTTCATAAAAATCGTACCTGTCTTTATCATAATATTAATTTTTTGGTCTATCGATTGATTCAGTTACCGCAGCGACGGTTGCTTCCATCTGGAGTCGTCGATGCTGCACAATACTACCGTAGCCGCCTTCCAGTATGTTTCTCTTACCTTCACTCGTGTTTTTGCATATAAGAAAGTTCAAAATAAAAAAATCCAGCAAGTGAAATGCCGTTTTGGTTGCACTCTCCATTTTCCCTTATCTCTCGCGCGCAGACAAAAACGTCTGCGCGCGAGAGATAAGGGAAAATGGAGATTGCAACCAAAACGGCATTTCACTTGCTGGGATTTTTTTATTTTGGACTTTCTTATATGCTTCATCCATAATATATATACAGACAAGTCATGTTCAGAAAATATTTTTAAATAAAATGGGACTATTGAACTTTTCAGGTGCGACCCGTACTCGAGAAAATTGACAAGGGAGCATCTCGACTTTGAGGCGATCAAAAAGGTATGGAGGGCTACGGTATTACGGAGAAGTGAAGTTCCGGAACTACACGGGTTGTATCCATTCACCACTTATGCCTTGGTGGGGAATAGTTCCAATGCCTGTAGTTCCAAAACGAGAGTTCCAAGGCGTCTCCGGTATTACGGTTGTCAAGATAGCAGAAATGCAACCTGGATGGGTTATGCTTCATTCCCAGCACATATTGGTTGATTTGATCAATTGCCTGATCCATCTTCTTCCTGGAAGGGTTGTGCTTCACGACTAATTCAAAGTATTTTATTTGATATTCTGTTCGATGACGCTCTGATGTCGATTAGCACGAATAATAGTTTAAAACATACATGATGAGGTGTGGTAGATGATCCTTTTCTAAAAGAACGTATGGTGGTTTACGGTATTGCATGTTTTGCTGTGAAATACAGTGCGCTGATGGTTTTGACGATAGGGCCATGCTTCACAGCCACTTGTTGTGGCAGCTACAGTATCCCATTCAGCTGCGTCCAGGTCTCCCGCCACTCGTAGTGCTTCGACGAGCAGAAGGCGTCGAATATGGACGAGAGGGACGACAATTTTGCGAAGAAGAAGAAGAAGACAACGAGGAGGATCTGGATAAGGAGGTACTTTAGATTGAATTGAGGGTTACTGTATGTGGGACTACGATAGGAATACCATCACAACCTCTGGTTCAGGGGAGCATTTGTATTAGGGTGATTCAAAAGTTCCCGGACTTTTTGGATTTTCTTGAAATATTTCCATGGAAACTGAGTTCCATTAATAAACAACTATTGCTTAAATATGTATATAATCACAGCATTTTAAAATAGTATTGCTTTATTTTACCGAATTTTTGGGAACTTTTGCTGGAGCCCGGCCTCTACTATTTTCCAGTATGTTGTTCTTGCAGGCCAATTCTGACGATTCATCCCCTCTTCCAGGAAGACGGCCAAGCAAAAAGGTACGTGCACTCTTTTCTGTTTTTGTTGTTGCTTGTTTCTGCTATTATAAGCCAGAATGAAATATTTGTAGGACTCGAACATGCCGAAGCGTAACATGTCTGCATACTTCCTATGGATGCAGGAGAATCGTCCCAGACTCACCAAGCCCGGCATGGGCGTCGCAGAAGTCGCTAAGGCTGCAGGCGCCGAATGAAAGACGATTTCAGTATGCTTTTTTTGCTTGTTGACTATACTATACCTCACGATTTTGGTGGACATTCTGTAACCGCCGTTCGGTAACTGGACATTCTGTAACCGTATTCTTTATCACACTGTTGAAAATCAACCTTGACCTGGTTTTCGTGTCCGATGCAACAGTAATCGACCGTAATCATCCCCACTACCGTAACCACCCAATTAAGATCACGGTTGATTTTCTAAAATGTAATAAATAATTGGGTTACAGAATATCCCGACAACAGAATGTCGGTTACAAAATGCCCATTTACGGAATGTCGTACCACCACGATTTTCATTATGTTTTTCTCCTTCAGGACAAATCAAGGTGGGAGAAACTGGCCGCCGAAGACAAGAAGAGATACGAAACTGAGATGAAGGCCTACAAGAGCAACTAAGGCGGCTTCCACCACTTGTGAATGGACGGTTTGTTGGGATATGTTGGTTCGCCCCTTCTCTGAGCAATGTTCAGCCATCTCGGGGATGCTGTCCCAGGTTGCTGATAGACAGCTCTGTCGTGTGGTTCTCATGGCATTCTCATCACAGTGCAACGGGTTTAACTAATACAAATAAAGAACAACAAAGACATGAATTATATTTCACAACATTGAGACTAAGAATAGATGATAAATCGGAATCCTCGGGGGGGGGAGTAATCGAAATTGGGGAACGTCTTAACATACTTCGAGCAAGATGGTGCCAAGGGTACGGCTTTTCGTACAGTTACAGAGGGGGAAGAATAGACTATGGACGCAGTGTAACTTGAGATGAACGTGCAAGATTGCAAGAATACTGATTAATCCTTGTCTTAATTTTCTGCTTCCAATAGTCCCCCGATGATCAAATGTCATGCTTTCTTCGATGCATTATAATGTATTATAAACAATCATTAAACGATATTTTTTGTTAGCTATCGATTGGAAAATGTTTCACATTGTTTTAGATATATAAATCTTACCATGAACATCCAATTGACCTTCCCCGAATCGCGATTCTCCAACTTTAGACAGCGTTCCTCTTCAGTGAATAAGACTTTGTCGAGAGCAGCAGCAAATGTTAGAAGGGTTCCACTATCGACAAGTTCAATCTCTTCTACTGTGACATATGGGTTTGTGGGATCTATTGACGTGTATATTAGGGTTTCGAAAACGGTAGTAAAGTGCATTTCTCATTCGTCTAATTTCCGCGGAGCGGTTTTCTTTACGTTCGAAAGACAACCGCTCCGCGGTAATCAGACGAATGAGAAATGCACTTTACTACCGTTTTCGAAACCCTAGTGTAGGGTGGGGTATTTCGATGATTTATTGACAGCCGCTCGTTCACTCGCCGTCTAACTTCTTTCGGTTGCGGTCGTCTCTACAACGCTGGGACGACCGCTACGTAATGAAGTTAGGTGACGAGTGAATTGCCGGCTGTCAGTAAATCATCGAAATACCCCACCCTACCCTAGTGTATATATGTTATATGCTCGAAATAAAGTAATTAAATCTCTTGATCGATTGTCTTGCACCCTTGTATAATAAGTAATGCAGCTGTCTCTTTTCCAATCTGTTTCGTAGTCTCTGTCACCTCCTTCAACGTGCTGCCCATTGTGCTTATCGAGATGATGTTGTTCAGTTTTGTAACATTTTGATACACATCAAGTTTAAACGATTATGCTACAAATTAAGTTCGAAGATCTAGTGGCAGCTTCAGCTGCTTTCGCTGCGGAACGATCAGTTACAGCGAAAAGATCACGGATTCGTTTTATCTCGGAATCTTGGCCGTCAAAGAGGAGCAGGGCATGACCCACCATGTGATAGGCCAAGCCCTCTAGCAGTGCCTTTCTGCATGGTTCAGATACGAAATTTGAATGATTCGATTTCTGAGCATTTCTCAGAGCAAAATTCTACCTATGGCGATTCCATATTTCACCCTTATCCCCCTTGCCCGTTGCTCTTTCCTCTTCATCACCCCGTTTACTTATCCATTTACTGCGCAATCAAACATATTATGATAGGAAAATTGATTTTTGGAGAAGAGCATAGCACCGAAAAAATTCAGCTATACCAATGAAAAATAGAGATTATCTATTATATATGCTTATATACATTGATCAACAGATTTGTCCTTATCACTTACTAGGGAACGGTCTGAGTTCCCCGTGAAATTGGAACCAATAACTATGTGCGATGGATAGGAGTATGTTGGAAGAGTCGAAAAATAATAGTGAGAGATAGCGCCTATGGGCCGTTTTC
>JACMIF010001640.1:0-22329 GCA_014805445.1 Diplogasteroides magnus | reverse complement strand
ATCGTTATATCCTGAATTTTCTTGCTGCTCACATTATTCAATGGTAGACGGTTCTAGAGATTAGCCTAATTTTTGCCGAAGACTTCTATTAACGGGCTACCAGAGATAGTATTTTAGGAAATTTTTACAGCTGTATAACAAATATACCACTTCAGCGGTATGTTTTGGTAAGTGTGCGGGAATTAAGGATCATATACCCTACTATCACTATAAAATAGGATATTAACATAGCCTTTCATATTCTTGATATAACATCAATAATACGAGATCGGGTAATTATGGCGCACCCTGTAGGTCAAATACCTTCCAGTCTCGAAGTCTGTTTGTGCGAGGAAAGGTCACTGTCAACACTGCAGCACATTCCTCTGTTTTCACGAAGCCGTGTCAGTTCAGACAAGGTTTTTTTCTAGGTTTTTTTTCAAAAAAACCTAGAAACTTTCCGATTAACGTAATATATAAACTCGCAACAAATAAAACATAAAAACATTAAAATATATCTACAAAATAAAATATTTGCACAAAAACAATCAATAGCAACATGCTGTTTCAGTAACGAAATGGGTAAAATTTATTAAAATAAGTTTGAATTTGCATCAAATTCAGAAATATTTTAATAAATTTTAGTAAAAAATTTTCCGAAATTTTCCGAAAATTTTCGGAAAAAATTCGGAAAATAAAATTTTCCGAAATCGGTCGGAAAATTCGGAAAATTCGGAAAATCGGAAAACGGAAAAGCCCATCCCTGGTCTCGACTGCAAATGGCTGAACAGTCAAAAGAATCAAGAGAGTGAGTATTCCTCGACTGTTCAGTCAAGGGAATTTTCTACGTGATAATTCCCTGGACTGTTCAGCCAAGGGAATTAATTCCCGGAATGCCGCGCGGAGGGAATCAACGGGAATTAAAAGGAATTAGTGGGAATTAATGGCGGTTTTTGAAGCGCCACATACAACTTTCTTACAATATCAAAGCACTAAAAAATTATTTTATGGTTGGGGAATGTAAATTCTTAATACCACACCACTAGAGGTGATTATAAGAAAGAAAATTTAAGAAAATGACTAAAAAGATCGGATTTTGCTCGTTTTCTCAATGATATCGCTTTATATCGGAATTTGTAACCTTTTTCGGTATTACAGAGGCTCTGAGAGCTACCAACAACCTTATGAAATATTTGCATTGATGATAACAAGTAAAAAAAAGCAAAAATCATTCGTACCTGATAGGAACTGAACTCGGGTACAAAACACAGCGGGAACACGCCAGGCAAACCTCACAACCACTGCACCATTCAAGCGTCTGTCGTCTCGTCATAAACACTGTTCTATGTAACAACGAGGACTGTGAAAGTAGAAACCAGTGAAAAATGCATCGGCAAACTGCTTCATGAGCATGTTCTTTACACCGCCACCTGTTGATTCGTACTATGGTTCCAACCAGTGCCAAAAACGATGTCATTTAGGCATCAGTCTCACCAATATCATTGGGTGGGTCGAGAGTTGGCAGGTTGTCTACTTTATGGGATGAGTCTCCCAGATTGTATATTTTCAAATATATATGAGCGCTGAAACATAACCCATAAAGTATTAAAATTGCCAACCGTTGTAGTGTCGTTTGCCGTCCCAACATTGGTGTTTGTGTTCATTACAGTAATTACAGAAGCAAGTGTAAATTTATTTTTAAACGATTTATTTGCCGTTGGGCATTTTTTATCGTAATTTATTGCTCGATTGATTGTTGAATATTATAAACAATGTTCAGTAGCATGTTAAATAGCACGAAATGTACTGTTTCCCGCAATAGAGACAAATTGTAATTTTTTAGTACGAATCAACAGGTGGCGGTGTAAAGAACATGCTCATGAAGCAGTTTGCCGATGCATTTTTCACTGGTTTCTACTTTCACAGTCCTCGTTGTTACATAGAACAGTGTTTATGACGAGACGACAGACGCTTGAATGGTGCAGTGGTTGTGAGGTTTGCCTGGCGTGTTCCCGCTGTGTTTTGTACCCGAGTTCAGTTCCTTTCAGAACGAATGATTTTTGCTTTTTTTGCTTGTTATCATCAATGCAAATATTTCATAAGGTTGTTGGTAGCTGATCCCTCGGAGCCACTGTAATACCGAAAAGGTTACAAATTCCGATATAAAGCGATATCATTGAGAAAACGAGCAAAATCCGATCTTTTTAGTCATTTTCTTAAATTTTCTGTCTTATAATCACCTCTAATGGTGTGGTATTAAGAATTTACATTCCCCAACCATAAAAAAAATTTTTTGTGCTTCGATATTGTAAGAAAGTTGGATGTGGCGCTTCAAAAACCGCCATTAAGTCCCATTAATTCCCGTTAATTCCCGTTAATTCCCTCCGCGCGGCATTCCGGGAATTAATTCCCTTGACTGAACAGTCCAGGGAATTATCACGTAGAAAATTCCCTTGACTGAACAGTCGAGGAATGCTTACTCCAATTCAGTCAGGGAAAGAAAAATCCCTCTATTCAGTCAATCGCACAACCCTAATATGGAATGAAACCCGGTTAACAAGTCCAAAAACGTCCATTGCCAGACCATTTCCACCCACGCACGTAAGGATCAAAGGGGTAGTAAACTGCCTTCCGCGGAAATAAGCACCAATTCACTTACACACATCTGGCGACACCTCAAAAGATACCAGCCTCTCAAGCACAAAACATCGGGTGCCCTTTAATCTTCAAACACATGTGCTCGACTTTTACGCACATTGACCTGGCTTTGGAACAGACTATTTTATTATATTTATTGTTTCTATTATATATAATTAAAAGTAACAATTATTGTATATTTGTTGCTCGTGGTCATTGTTGAGGACAAGATTAGATATATCTTCTAGGGTGTTGCATTCGGGAATAAAGTACTTCACAAAATATTGTTAGGGATTCTAAATCGGCAGCAAAGTGCATTTCTCTTTCATCTAATTTCCGCTTAGCGGTTCGACAGATGGCCGCTTAGAGAAATGAGAAATGCACTTTACTACCGATTTGAAAAGCCAACATTCGTCTGCTAACTTATTCTTACAGGATGTTCATTATGAGCGAGAGAGAGAATATGTCACAAAGGCACAGAGAACGAAAATCATATCGCTTTTTTCCAAAAGTGGATACTCTACACTATGCACGCCTTACCGACTACGCTACGACAACCGATGGAAGCGGTCGTTTCGAAGGTGAAGTCAAGTCTAATGCTGTCTAAATCGACTGTCAATTGACAGTTTGCAATTGAAAAAATTAATTTGTAAAGACTTGTAGCCTCTCACAATGTGTCAGAAACCTGTTCGGGGAGTCATACCTACTTTTTTCACTTGAAAACAGAGGTCTATGTGGTCGAGAAAAAACGTTATTGTGAGATAGTCAAATGTCGAACTTGACCATCTCACTTCTGCAGAAGTTGAAAGTGGTCCACAGCAGCTGAAACTTGAATCCGCGCTTTCTTTTTCGATGATCTTTCGAATAAAAAAATGCTCATCCTCCAACTCAAAGGTCTCATATTGCATTCCCAAGTAAATATGAACCTTGTTGCCACAATATGTCGAGGGATACTTTTGTATTATTATCTACCCTCTAGATATTACTGCCATAATGATGTTATGGGCACTTTATAGCCAATCATCAAGTGATGGCGCAGTTGTATCTCATTCAACCCTTCCTTTCCGTTCGGTCCTCTCCATCTCATTCATTTCTTCCCCATCGCAATGATTCCGGGGGATGCACTATGGAATCGGGCGATTGCTAACAAGTTTTGCATGGAATCGCGCGATTACTTGCATACATTAATCTTGTGCTCTAGCAATCGCCCGATTCCTAATAATGCAAATTTTCGCACTCTAATCATCGCGAGATTGCTAGCCTCGCAATTCATCCCTCACTTCCCATCGCGGCGATGGCGGCCGTGCTGATTCATTCCGCGCTGAGAGGAGCGGTTCATCAAATCGCGCAATTCATTCATTCCAACAACACTAGTAATTAACCGTTCTCGAATTGCCAATGAACAGTAGCTGCAAATTCACGTTCAGCTGAAGCGTTTGATAGTAGCGGGCCTTTACTTTTTACCTAGTCACTCGGTTTCCAAGAATTGGCGGAGAGGCCTGGTTAATCCCAGTCGATGCTCATCACCGATTACATGATTCATTTAGCTATGGTGCGAAGTGGAGGACGTGACTTTGATGAACACGGATACAAACGATATCCGAGCAAATTGCATGAAATTTCCATTATTTCCGTTCTAGCCGAATGCTGTTGTTTCGTTTCCCAAGAGGGCGAAATCTAAATTGTTGTTCGCGTGAGTGAAGAGGAAGAAGAAGTGTAGTGTGTCAATCCCTCCTGAGAAGAAGCGGTAAATGAAATCAAACCCTCTTTTTGGACACTACTTACTCTAGCAAAAGGCCCCCTCTTCTTACGAGCATCTTCTCATTTCTTCTCTCAACGCATCCCTATCATTATTTTCATCTATTCAGTCACTTATACGGGCAAAAGACGAATTGAGGTGCCTTCAGGGGGAAATGGAATGGAAAGGAAGGAGACGGATAAATCTTTCTCTCTCCTTCAAGCTCATTTTCCGCATTCTTTCCGCAATCTTCTTTCGGATACGATGGTCAATCATCTGTGTTCATGCAATTATTTTATGCACTTTTATGCAATTATAACTTTCTCATTCCCGTATTTGAAATGTCAAGGTAGACAACCGATCAAAGTCAGAAACCGTAGCTATTCGCTGAAATATGACGAGTGTCAATATTAGGCGCATTCACAATATCGTTCAGTCATTCACCATATCTTGCATGTTTAATAAGATAGTTGTGTATTTGTTCATTAATCCGCTCCTTTAGTGAGGCCTAGGGTTCTATATCGGTATTTTATCGTTATACCTCTCCGCAGTGCAATTGTCTATCAAGGGAAGGGACAGCGGCGCTGCTGAGAAGAATGACGACAGATTTACCGAGTTAGAATCCCTAGCAAGAGCGTTCATTCGTTTGATCCCACGGTATGGGCTCATATTCGCACGGACTATACTGCCGTGTTTCGTAGTGAAGGCACTCGGACGCATTGTGTAAGCGTGAAATTGTCATGAATTTTTTATTGCACTTGGCAACCTGAGACAATAGCCGTGGGATAATTCCGTATAAGGAAACAGTAGGGTGCACCCAAGAGAGAGAGCGAGAGGAACACAATGAGAGTTGAGATCATCCAATGGCAGCATACCATTTGCCCCCGTTATGGGTAGGGCCATGAGATGGACACTTCTCGGTGTCTATTCTTCTCCTGCCCTCTCTAACTCTTTCCTCTACTCTTAGATGCAGAGTGATGGAAACCGCCCTCCTTGCCAACGAGGATGAAAGAGGGGGCTTAGAGGGACGAAGAATGTTCTTCCTGCCCTCAAAAGGGGAGGTGAATGTCTGTCCCACGTGCATATTCGGTTATCCCCTCTTCTCCATCCATTCTGCAGACCTTATCGCATTTCCCATCCACGCGCCCTTTACTCATCTCGAGTGCTTTTGCCATGTCTAACCTATACGGAATGATAAGTTATGTTTCACCGACGGTATATCTTCGAATATAAAGTAATTAGTACTGAAACATATACAAAAGTAATCAAACTGTCAACCATATTACCCTACCTATGTAGCACCTTCGATGCCTTCAAAAATCTATATATTCTCTGTTAAATGAATAGTTGTTTGTGGCTGCGTGCGAGAGTGTGGCCAGTGGAACGTGAGATGCGATCAGATGAGAGAAAGCAGCCTAAATTTGGGAGGGATTGGAGCGTTTAAATGATGCCCTGAGGGCATTCTATGCTATGAAGCGAACGGTACAGCGCATGGGCGATGTTTCGTGATTTCCTCCCTTCCTCCTTCTAAGCTCAAGTGGTACACAAAATATGACGGGTCATCTCCGAAACGACCTATTTTCTTTCAGCAGAAAGGGCTTACAAGCATGCCTATGATGACACTTAGGCACAATCCCTCGACCCTCCGAGTGCTCCCTCTTCCCTTCTTCCTCTCATACTTCCTCATTTATTTGGCTAATTCATATGCCGCTGACCATCCAGAGTCTCAAATCTTCATATTGATTAGAGCAAGACTACTATAGATTACGGTTTTTTAAAACTGTAATTTTTATTAATTTCTCATTCGTCTAATTACCTCGGACCGGTTGTCTATCAAGATGGCCAACAGCCCCTCAGAGATTAAACGAATGAGAAGTGCACTTTCTCTCGTAAAATTACCGTTTGAGAAATCGTACAATGATATTTATCGCCCAATTGGTAAACCATATCCAGCTGACTATTCGTGCGTCAAGATTTTTGATATTCTTATGAAAATGAGTGTATCGACTGAATGATGTATTCATGACGCTCTTTGTATTCTTGTGTGATGTGTGTGTATGTGTGGAGGAGCACACATCGCTCTTCCTCCTCTTGCACTCTCATTTCTCGGTGTATTTGTGATATCAACCCTCTCCACTGGACAGAGATGAATGGCATTTGGTGTCTCGATCAAACGAGTCGTCGAGTGCTAAAACAACTGTTTGTCTAATCGAGACACTTTGATGAAGCGGGGAGAGAAGGATCCCACAGAATTCATTCTCCCCGCCCTCAGATGCATTAAGTCCCGCTACGAACACATTTCCCGTTATGTGCCTGAGATAATTTGTCAAACACATTTAGCAAACGTGCCTAGCTTCAACTTCACATCCCATACGTTCTTCTTCTCAGTAATTCAATTATGATCCCATGGACTGCACTTATTTTTCCCCGTTTCCTCCTCCTTGCACATGACGTTTAAATACTACTTAGTATCTCCTTCTTTAAAATGCTTTTTCTGCAGTTCAGAAAAGTATTTATCAATTCTTCCGTGGACAGTCCACTGGACAGTCAAGCTATTTATTAGGTGGGGGTTACACCCTGTCGTTCCAATCATCTTCACGAAGGAGTCATTTCTTCTCGGATTTCCTAATCCCATTTGAATCCGTTTTACAACATGGCGTTTCTTCATATGTATTATATTATTGTCTCGCAGTATAGTTTCGCTTCGAAGGGATATGTGTTTTCATTTCTTTCGGGCTCGGACTCATGAACCAATGAATTTCATTTCGTTCTGCGCTTTTTCATCTCCTCCCGGTGTTTGTGAAATGTGCTTGATGCTGAAAGTAAATATGATCAATTTCAGTCAAATGTGATATGAATGCTGCATCCATACGATATCCTTGACGTGCTCGGAAGCTGCCTTGGCTACAGAGGTCGACCTAATGAGCACTGTCGACATCTCACTTTGATAGTCTGTCTAATCCTAGTCACTCCGGCAAGCTCTGAGCGACATACGCCATCCTCGAATCTACGACACACTCTGGTTGCAGACCACTCAAGGTTTCATTTGATGATGGTTGACTAGTGAGAAATACTAAGTGCCTGTTGAAAAAATAATATAGGCATGGTGATATTCATGTCCCATATGCCATTTTTCTGACTAGCAACTAGGGGTTCTAAATCGCTATATCTGTTCTTATTCTTCTACGGAGCGCCGTTATCTCTCTCCCTGTTAAAAAACCGCTCGGCAGGGAAGAATGACGACAACTTTACCGATTTTGAACCTCTACTAGCAATATTTTTCAGGAGAACTTTCCGTCCTCGAGATGAGGATGCCCTCAATTTGATACATGCGGTGAGTCTGGGCAGAAATAGGTAGAGATTAGGGAACGTATAGTCGGAAAGCCTAACCTCCTCTCACTTCGATAGACAACAGCTCGGTTAAGATGAGGGAGGTCAGAATTTCCGAAAATGCGTTCCCTAGTAGAGATATCGCATTTGAAACTAAACTGAATCATATTTCCCGAGTAGCAGCCCTGCTGCGGTGAGGAATTACCTCTCAGAAAGAGCAATGAGCAAGACGGTACAAATGGATGAAAGATAGGAGTGCTGTAGTGAAATGGACAGAAGCGCCATCATTCACTGTATTCTCACGGCGCATAAGTCCATTTCACTATTATGGTGTAAATATATATGGTGCTCTCGTCTTTCACCCCAGCAACCAGATAGACAGCTAGACGATCTTTTGGCTTCAATGCTTCTGTAAGTAGAACGGTGTGAAATGGTCCTGAATAAAGAAACTGCCGACACACTTTGTTGCTCGGAAACTAAACAATAACGGGGGTAGATAGAAAGCAATCGAGAATAATGGGCATTTCTGCCATTCTGGGGGAGTTGGAAAAAGCGCTTTTACGTAAATGATGTATAGTATGTTTGCAAAGCGAATCTCAAATTAACAAGAAAACTAAACACAACTCATTTTCAAATTATCTGAATCCTGAACGACATTTAAATAAAACAATTCAGTACGGCTCTGGCGAAATTCCTATGGACCCTGGCTTCGTTCATGAACCATTGGTCGATTACGCAGGGAAGTTCATGGACAGTGTCAGGCCGCAATTGGAACATGGGTCAGTCAAGACACATACTGATATTATAATTTTTATCACATTTCCGAAGGGCGCCTTCGTCCGACTACCATTTTCGTAAATTTTGACGAGAAGGGTCGCACCCTTTTTGGATTTTCGAGAAAGGGTGGCCAGACTAGCGATAAAATATAAATACCCGTCATTTATCTGACTGCATTAAAGGAGCCACAAAGGGACATTGTTTTGCATGCAGTTTACGGGATCACTTCTCTCCATTCCCATACTCTCTCGTTGTCAGAGTAGACCGCTCTGACGGCGAGAAAGTATGGGAATGGAGAGAAGTGAACCCGAAAGTGCATGCAAAACAATCTCCCTTTGTGGCTCCTTTAAAGAAGTCGACCGGTCAGAAATGAGGGAACTAAGAGGAATGAATAGACGGAGAGTATTGATTCCTCCGAGAGGAATTGAGAGAGGGAAAGAAATGTATTAGACGCAGAGTATTGATTCCTCCGAGAGGAATCTCCCCGGACGGCTCCTTTAAGGTCGGTTTTTGCAGAGAGGACGAAAACATATTCAAAGAGCTGTGGTACGATCCATCGTATCGCATTCATAACATCTGCGAGGAACACAGAAGTGGAAATCAACAAAGCGAACTAAAGTGGTTAGTTGTAAGATTTCTACATTTGTAAAAAATAACTCATATTTAATTCGTATCTATCATAGCTGCGAAGCGTTTTCCTATCGGACGTAGAGATAGCATCCGCAGAGATTAGACGAATGTGAATGCATTTTGTTACCGTTTTAGAAATTCTTGTATGTGCATCTCCTGCCTAACTCACGACTGCAATGCATAACAAATGCATATTCAGGTCGGAACCGGGTGATCTTCTGCTTAAAATCATTGGTAACGGTGTCGTAAAGAACGGGTACAATATGTTTATGGCGCCAGGACAACATAGAAGTGAGTATGGAATAAGGATGGCAGTTGCGACTTGTTTATGGGTTATGTTTCAAGGCGACTATATATTTGAATGGCACCATCTGTGAAACATACCCCATAAAGTAGTCAAACTGCGTACTATATTTTGGATACTTGACGAGAAACGTGTTCAATCTTGAAGATAAACACACTGATGTTCACGTTGCCCTATACATCGAGTCAATGTCATCCTTCAAGGCACAAACAATGGTATATTACAAGACGATCAACTTGACTAACATCTATCTAGGACTTCGAAGTGGATACATATCTGGCTATGGGATGGTTCGATCGAAGACTCGCTCACAACTGCACATATCCCATCCTCGTCACTAGCAAGGCATGTTCGTTTCCTATTCTTTGGCGAAAAACGGTCGCCTGGCGTACGGCTAAGTTTCATGCGTTATTATATTCATGCATTATTCCCATTATACAATGAAAAGATGAATGAATCATTCGGAGGCTGAACTATTGCCATTCGTTTGTACAACACTTAAAAACACGTTATAGGTGATAGCAGATCGCATATGGCAGCCGGATATATACTTCGTCAACTCCAAGTTCGCCTATTTGCAAGAAGTTGGTACATTTGAGCACAAGGGTTTCGTAATCACAGCTTGCAGGTGACAACTCCTAATATGATGGTCATTGTGTATCCGGACGGCTTGGTGTTCAAGTCAATGAGGTTTGCGAAACAATTGGACCAAAATGAGCAGGGAGCATTTTGAGAATTGACGTCACGTTGTCATGTTCCATGGATTTACTGCGCTTCCCAATGGACAGACAAGAGTGTCCCGTCATTATACAGAGCTGTAAAAAGGTCTAGATATAATCGAAAAGCCATGTACTTGTTTTAGTTGCGTATATCGAGCAGCTCGTAAACCTTTCCTGGCACGAGGATCGACCGCACTTTCCAATAGGTATTTACAAGACATTTAGGGCAAATGATATTCCTATATCAGGGCTCAACGAGGGTATCAAGTTGAATGATATGACAATAACGAAGAAACGATTCGGAAAGTGTGCTGGACCGTACCCGATGTTCAGAGGAACTGGTAAGATCTAGGGTTTCTAAAACGGTGACAAAGTCCGTTTCTCATTAGTGGAATCTCTGTGGAGCGGTTATCTCCATGAGCGATAGATAACCGCTCCTAGTAGATAAGACAAATGAGAAATTTACTTTTTTTCGTTTTAGAGCCCCTGGGAGGACATCTACCTGTTAGGGAAGACAAAAAATGGAATCTTGCATCATTTTTAATACTGAATCCGTTGTGTCGTTTCTCTCCGAGCGGTCATTGAGCTCTGTCTATCTCGCTCCGAGAGACCACAGGGTCGAGGAGAAGACTGAAATGAGAAAATTATGCAAAAACGAAGCACTGTTTCATCGTTTTTCCACTCTAATGTCTACATAATCGTATGAGGCGTTATTAATTACAATTGAAGCTCGATGGAGTTGCGTTCGGGCACACATTGTCATGCAACGACTCGTACTGTTTCACGTCATTCAAACGTACATTCCAACCGGTGAGTACTACAATAACATTACTGGTACTGCATTCTAAAAGTGCATACTATATGATAATTGGACAATAATTTTGCAGGTATGCTCGTTGTTATCTCGTGGATGTCGTTCTGGCTGGATCCTCGCGCCTCTCCTGCCAGGTTACAAACAAGAGACCGTGAATCGGCTCTCACATTACAGTCATTTTCTCTAATCCATTGTCGAGCGATTGTCTACCGCTGATAATAGACAACTGCTCGATAATCAGTTAGAGAAAAGGAATGTACTTCGAGAGCCGATTCATTAGCTCGATTATAAACTACAATATTTCATCCGTAATTATCTCAACAGAATCTCGCTGACCATCACAAGTCTACTCACGCTAACAACAATGAGCAATGGTGCACGTCAAGATTTGCCACAAGTATTTGAAATCTGGTTTGATCCTAATACAGAATGAATGTTCAGGTCAGCTACATCAAGGCTCTGGATATCTGGCTCACATTTTCGCAGGTTTGACTTTCCGTGAACATAATTTAGCGTAAATCCAGGGCATCATATTTCTTGTTCTACTCGAATACTCCGTTGTCTCGTATTACATGACGAAGCGGACCTTCGATTGTGATCATCGGAGGGAGTTTCAGCACAAAAAACTGCGATCCGCGAGCTTCACATCAAAAGTGAGGAAGAGAATTCTCGTTTGTTACAAGGTTCTAAAACGGTAGTAAGGTGTATTTCCCATTCGTCTGATTTCCGCGGAGCGGTTATCTCAACGTTAGATAGACAACCGCTCCGAGTGTATTAGACGAATGAGAAATTGACTTTACTACTGTTTTAGAAACCTTAGTGTATTATGTTTGTGTGACACTGCTTTATCCTTTATGCGGACTCGAAATCAAGCACCATCCTGGCAAAAACACCCATTTCATTGACTTAGAAACCTGAAAAGCTTGAAATGCATCTCGGCCTCCCTTCATTGGATTCCTTAGCAAATGACTGCGTGTAGCTTCTTCGCTTCTTTCAGGATGACGACAAACGGACGGACGACTATCATCAGACAATTGAAGAAGTTCCATTCAGAGTTCGTTTTCTGATAATACTACACATTAGGATGTCGCAAATGTCAGTTCTTACCTCTCTAAGCAATCGATTCTCGAACTTCTAGACAGTCAAAAGATTGTTGAGGTTCGAATTCCCATTGGCGGCATACTAGGCTAGGCAATGCGGCACCTTCGGGTACCGTATTTGTACTGCATTCATTTATTTCACTTCTCTTTAAAGGAGCCGTAAAGGGAGATCTATTTGCATGCACTTTCGGCGGTCAGTCTCTCCAATTCCCTTTCTCTCTCGTTGTCAGAGCAGACCGCTCTGACGACGGGAAAGTGGGGGAATTGGAGAGACTGACCGCCGAAAGTGCATGCAAATAGATCTCCCTTTACGGCTCCTTTAACGCGGTCGGTCCCTTCGCAATAGAGACCGACCGCGTAGAAGAGACACGGCATCCGAAAATGCCCTATTGCCAACCCTACGTCATACGAGTATCCATCCTGATGAGAGTGTCCCTACCCTTGTTCTCTATTCCAGTCGCACACTACCTTCTGTCGCTTACTCACGCAAATCTAACCAAGAGTGTAGACACAAGCACGACCATTGCAATTAGGGGTTCTAAACGGTAAAAGTGCATTTCCCTTTCACCTTGTTCTCCGAGGTGCGGTTGTCTAACTCATAGGACGGACAACAGCTCCGAGGAATTAGACGAATGAGAAATGCATGAAGTTACCGTTTTTGAAACCTTAATTGCATTGGCTCCCGACGGCAAAAGTTGCCCTCGGGCGTCCCGAATTGTTCCATATCTTCACTCCATCCTGAGTTTGCTTCCTCTTTCAGAAGATCTCAGCAAGTCCCGTTCCTCCTTCCATTCATATCAATGGCACTCAACACATAAAAGGCAATGGACACGCCACTCCACCAGGATCTGTCCAATACGCACCCGCCTCCTTCACTCTCTCACAAGGACTATCAACCTGCGCGTCAAACTCCGCGGTAGCAGTTGTATCATATTCAGGGGCATATAGCACTAGTGTCCTCGTCCCACTCTTTCACTGTCCTCTGTCCACGCTTCTTGTGTGGCGCTTCCTTTCACTATTAGAGAGTGTGCGGTTGCTTATCCTCGCTGTGCGCTGTCAGGTATTGCTGCGAGGTGTGGCACTCGAACACGAAGTCATTCGAAGACCAAGTTGGCTGGCAAGGGAGGAGGAACATGCGGTAACAAAAGAAAGACGGAATGACAGTAATGTCCAATGCAAGGGAACATTGCACCCGAGAAGCATGATTTTCATTTTAAAGTCCCAAGAAGCCCGTGAATGTGTGCAAGTGTTTCTCCTTTGTTGCTTACGGAGTGATTGTGATCATCCTATCGTCTTTGTTTTGTTATCCTTTGTTTTTTGTTACATTGCTATCTGTAATGGCGTATGTTATGCGCATGATTGCATCGATTTATTGTAATCGCGAGAAAGCACACGAAAAGAGGCTCCATTTCGTCAGTTTCAAAGAGTTTAGAAAGATTTGCTCAAAACTCAGATATAAATGCCCAGAAGAAAGACGAATTTTTCCTCCTTGACGTTTGCTTTCCCGTACATGAAAATTCATCATAAAAAAGGACGAAATGCAATTCGGCTATTCAGGCGCTGATGTCAGCAACGCCTCATGCAGCCGCCCACATTTTCAATAAGTTTGACTTCACTAAGCCTTGTCAGAAGTGTGCCCTGGATAATGAAACTACGGCCAGATCAATCGATAGATGTAAGTGTCTTTCTGATTCTGTTATAAATAATAATGAGCAATGATGCACATTGATTTATTTTAGACAGTCGATTCGTATTTCCTTCCGTTTTCATACTTTTCTGCGTCTCCTACTGGGTGTACTACAAGTCCACGGATGGCGATGGTATCAGGCCGGAAAATGAAGACATGGCCACTTTTGAAATGTGATTACGTCCATATACGACATCTTGCAGTCTATTATGCGTTGAAGAGTCTGAGATTGAGTGTTTCCTTGTATCATTTTCACGGTTGATTGTTTCTAGTGTTTCAAAAACAGTAGTAGAGTGCATTCCTCTGTGGTCTAAAATCTGGTGAAGCGCCTGTATATCGCTTGATTCTGAGTGAGACAACAGCTCTTACTGAATTGGATGACAGACGAATGCACCTTACTACCGTTTTAGAAACCCAAATTGTTTGCTGTCTATCCATAAGCTAAGACATCATATTTGTCAGATCGTCTGTGATAGAATACTAGCCGGTACCAAAGAAACTCTTTAATTTTCCACATTATATTGTATCTAACACACTGTCAATTGAAGAGGAATCTTCAAAAATAGAATTTGGGTTCATTACTCTTCGAATTTGAACAAAATATTGCTCCATTTATGATGGCTTCATTTTGATGAATTTCCCCCTCAATGTTTCTTGAAATTGATTTCGAGCTTCAAGAAAAAGTGCATTTCATTGCATAAATCAGAGAAGACGATCCTTCATGTACTTCATTGATATACTTCACTTTTTAAATTAGAAAATGTAATTTAGATTATAGGCAGAGATTATCTGTTGCTAGTGTCCTCTTTGAGCAGTGCTAAAGCAGTGGAAGTGTACCGATGACATCCACTGTAAAAGGAAGTGGTGAAGTTTAGGGGTTGCCTAAAAGAAAATGCGAAAACAAAAATTCAAATGAAATTTTTTGAACACATGCGACTCTCACATGGAATTTTATTTATTTATTTTGGCATTTTGCCAAAATATAACATTTTTTTCAGCAAAAGTCGGAGCAGTTGTTCTCATTTTCTCATTGTTTCTGCGGACTTATGTTTGCTAGTTATCTTCTAGATCGGTAAAATAGGTCATTTTCCCTAAAACCACACATACTTGTTAGAGGTACCGTCGCGTGACTCACACGTGTTTATTCTTTGAAGCAATTTGGCACTCAAAATATTAGCAACGTTTTCAATCAAAGTGCATGGGCATTTCGTTACTAAGCTGATGCTAGGAATCATTCTTATTGGGATATTCTTGTCTTTTGAGTAACCATGTTACATGTAGCCTAAAATCCTTTGCTTCTTGATACTGTAGTTCAATTGACGCACTGCTATTTCGTGAGCGTTGGCGCGATATTGAATTTGAATTTTTCTATATGTTAGTTGGACGTAGTACGTCATGTAGAAGATCTTTTCAGACTAATGTCTCCAAAGACGCCTCTCGTCAAGATAATGCCTCTTACTGATTCAAAATTCAAGCGATCTGACTTTTTCAAACCACGACAATCCAATAACTCTCCATCCAACCCATTCCAGGTAATTCACTATTATAATGTGATGAGTTTTGTCTAAGCATAAATCTTTTAGAATACTAAGCGTACTCCAAACCAGGATGAGGCCTCTCGACCGTCAGTGGATGTGTATCCTAACAGGTTTATTCGTTATTTTAAGCATTGTATGTGTGCGTATCAAAAATCTTGCGATAAGGAACGATTAAATACATTAAATGTAAAATAATTTAATGTACGTACTGTTCGTTGAATATATGTAGTTGTCTTTTGGCGAGATATTTGGTATGCAATTGTGTATAATGTTAACTGATTTTATAAAACTCGGTTTAACTTTTCAAGCACTTTTTTTCAATTTAGTGTTAAAAGAAAGCTGCGTCAGCCGGAGACTGTGTCTCCATCTCCATCTCGAACATACGAAGGCCGCCAAATCGAAGAGGTATTCGAGATATGCTGATACTTGTAAATGGTCCACGAAGTCGAAGTGAAGGCGCACGTAGATTTAGAATTTATAAAGTTTTTCCGCGAATTTTTTTTACAAAATCTGTTTTTGTATGCCATTTTGGGACTCATGGACCCATGTATGAAAATGGTTGTACATTGCCAACTATTATTTTTGGAACTCCCGAATTATTGAATTTGTAAAATTCTTGCTCAGGTCGTTATATCGGATTCGGAGCGTGAATCAACTGGTGGCCGTGATGAGAGAAGAAGCGCTGCAAAAGTATGTTTGTGTGTTTTTTAAAAATAAATCGTAGTCACCAAATATCACCTGTGTCCGTTTAAAACATTTATTTTTTGTTGTGCTTGAGATGCATATTACCGTGCGTACCTAGTGTGACAAAGAGAGTCTTCATCAAAGGTAATTGACTCGATGTTTCGGCCTTTATTAATATTATGGGACGTGGCATTTTGGAACTTTTATGCAATTGTGAGCAGTACAAAAAAGTTCCAATACGGCGGTTCCAAAATATCACGTTCCCAATATTATAAGTTTGCTGCAGCTGCAGTGCCGTTCACGATCTCCTCTATCTCCTCATCGCCCTTCGTCCTCGACATATTCATCAAGACCGCTGACTTCACGGCCGCTCATCCTTCCCCAAAATCGTCCATCGTCATACAAACCTAAGGACTCTTCTATTCAAGATGCTTTCGACTTTGCCAATGATCCGAAGGTTGGTTTTAGACGGATTTCGTTCCATGTTTCCTTTTTCCGAGTTGAAACTATGCGGTTTAATAAGAGTAAGTGTATTTGCAGGTGTTGAGTCTACAGAAAACGCTCGTTTCCATCATTGACCCGGTTAGTTCTGGCAATTGCATCGTCTTTTATTGTGCATAGTGCATTAAAAAGTAGGGTTTCTAAAACGGTTATTTTATGCGAGAAAGTGCATTTCTCATTCGACTGATCTCCGAGGAGCAGTTGTCTCTCTCTCTCATGTGATAGACAACAGCTCCGAGGGAATTAGACGAATAAGAAATGCACTTTACTACCGTTTTGATACCCTATTATGGAGTGTCATTGTATCATATAATGTTCTTACAGGAAGGCCGACGAAATCAGGAGGAGCTTCACTCATATATGGCGGCAACTTCCGCTCGATGCGTAGCCGATGCTAAGATTCCAGTATGATTTTATCTATCACCTTTTGCTAATATGTATATGGGTAAAACGCAGGGGAAGGTGACATATGTACAATCGGCATTTGCACAACTAAGCCATTTTCCAACATATGCACAACTCTGTAAAATTCTATTATAAAAAGTTGTGCATATGTCACCATCCTAAGTGTAGTGTTTAGGGAGGCGATTTTAAACACATTTGCTGCGACAGAAGCCATTATTATTTCCCTGTCCTAAGACTATCATCATGTTTCGAACGGGTTCTCGACAGCGAAACCGATGACCCTCCATTGTCATATACGGTATCATAATGATATACCAATATTAATGTATGCCGCAACAATAGTGTAAAAACAAGTCGTCAAAAAACAAACAACTAAAAGTCTAAAAACAAGTCTTTTTGCGGTAAAGATGCTCCTAATGTCTCTCTGTATTTTCCCGTTTGGCATTAAAGAGAGATTTTTTCAGTCAAATAAGAAGTTGCAGACGTGGAAGCCTGGCAATTCAAAGAAGGTGACTAAAGCCATATTTTGCTATTTCGGACCTACTTTTTGATTTTCGTGGTCTTGAAAGGAAGATATTTGGGTTTCATATACTCGATCGAATGGAATATTGCTCGTTTAGGGTCTGGCTTCTTTCGATGATTTCCGATGCGCGAACGGGGCTCCAGTCAGGAAGGAGATGCAGAAAGTCGTTGGCAATGATGTACGGATGTTGTTGGACTTGCATCTTTAGGCAAATTGTACTAGAAGTGCAGCTTACTGTGTTAGTACTTGTACAGCTCATGTTCCAGTCATTCCAGTGGTTTGAACTGCCTAATAGTCCGGCAGAATGAATCCCAAACTGCATTCGACCTCTCGGCGCATAAACACGACCTCGCGAAAGAGAGCACAGAGAGTGGGAATGTACTTTCGGATTCACAACTAGTAACGCTGTTGCATAAGTTCCGACTAGGTATCGCTATTTGGAAAATAAGTGCATCATTTGTCGTCTCTACTCTTCGACTAGCGTTTATATATCACTACCAGAGAAAACCTCTAGTCGATGAGTAGAGACGAAAAATGATCAGGATGTGGAAAGGAAGCAGAAGTGCACATTTCCGTCGTCTAATTCCCTAGGAGCTGTTGTCTCTCTTATGCGATGGACAACCGCTCCAAGGGAATTAGACGACAGAAAAATGCCCTTCTGCTTCCTTTCCACACCCTAAAAATGATGCACTTATTTTTCCAAAAAGTGATGTCTAGTTCCGACTGTGCTTGTTCATGAAGGATGCTTTTAGGAGAGTGAGTTCAGCAGTGGATCTCGACAAGGAACAAAGTATCTTGGAAACAAGTTTTGCTCCAGCTTACATACCATGTCATAGTTCCATGTTGAGGCCTATCCGCGCAACATTCAAGCCTCCATCACGGTCGAACAGTCTTCAATCGAGCTCCTCTTCTCATCCTGCTGTAGCCACGTTTGGTAAGAGCAGTTCTGCTTCATGTGTTTTGGTTTGGGTGATCCAATATGGGTAGCTCTCTTTTTTGGGTCCGATGACGTCATAACGCCAAGAATGCGTGGTCCATCTCATTCCTCCGTCTAAAAACTCAGAAAAAATACGCGTCTTATATTGAGATGCTGCCTTCGAGAAAGCAACGAGTATGTGCAGGGATCCACAAGGTCTGGCTGCAGAGCCATCCCTCAAGCACTTCGACAATAACATCATCTCGCTCATTGAATCCGAGGTGTGTCATTTGAACACAGAGATGAGCACGTTCCTGGTACATTTTTCTGCCGCAGTAGGCGGTGAACCAAACGAGTTTTATTTATTTTGTAGTCCCTTACGTTAACAGTCAATTACCACTTTTCGAGGTCACCTAAGTATACGGTATACGGTATTCCGTTCACAAATGTTGCGTGCTTTCTCTGGTAAATCCTAGGCCGTTATCTTCACTGATTTAACGGCAACGGGACACTTTCAATTAGGAACAGTGATTTAGGAACGCGATATTTAAGAACGTTTCTCCGCATAATATCCGGTGATACTTAGCGAAAGAAAGTTCCAAAACGCCGTTTGTATAAATGACAGTTCCTATGTGTCGCGTAACCGACTAAACGACATTTATGCACCATGTGCCGTAAATATTGCTCACTGAGGAAACGTTTTCTTGGTTTATCTGAGCGAACTCTATTTAGATCATGTCTTTGGACGGCTCAACAACCTGGGCGGATGTGGCAGGATTGGAGGGACCGAAGAAAGTCCTTAAAGAGATCGTTGTGTGGCCATTCCTCAGACCCGACATATTCAAGGTTTGTTTTATGGCAACATTACACTTTAGAACTGTCATTTGGGAACTTCCCTACGCCTATTGTCACGTACTGTCTCGTGGGCTATAGTTGCAAAATGTCGTGCTCCTAAACGACAGTTCTTAAGTGTCACGTTGCCTCGTTTTATAGTCGTCCTTTTGTAAATATCTTCTAATTGAAGGGTATTCGTGCTCCACCAAAAGGCGTCCTTCTCTTTGGTCCACCAGGCACTGGCAAGACCATGATTGGTATGTAATAAGTGTGCCAGATCGTAACATTTGTTCTTTTATAGGTCGTTGTGTTGCCTCTCAGTGTAAGGCCACATTCTTCAATATTTCTGCATCTTCGCTCACTTCGAAGTAGGTGTTTTTTCTGTCCTAATAAGCTAGATATGCCGGAAGTGGAGACATTTTTAACGGTTTGGAAAACAAGAGCACCATGGACATTTGCGCCATGCTTATGAACTATTCGCCGTGAGAATCACGACAACAAAAGATTCATCTGTCCAGTTCACGATTACGGCGCAAATGTTGATGGCGCACTTGTCTCTAACTCATTTAATTAATTGTGTCAATATCCTTTCGCTTCTGCATTCGGTTGTGTCTACAAATATGGTAGATAGACGAGAAACTTATCTATTCAGATGGGTTGGAGAGGGTGAGAAGTTGGTTCGTGCACTATTCGCTGTTGCTCGCCTCAAGTTGCCGTCCGTCATCTTCATCGACGAAGTATAGTGCATTTACTACTGTCAAACATATAGATCACGACATTTGCGCACAGTTCTTTAACATTGCCAATTTTTATTTTCATAGGTCGGCTCCAACGGAAAAGATGTTTATCTCGTCGAGACGATTCCGAATCTTTATACTTTATCCGTTTGTAATCATCCCTAAGGCGCCAAACTGTTGTGTGCGCAAATGATGTGATCCCAATATATAACATGCAGATCTGATGAGAAATGATCGGGGCCACTCGGTCCAAATTGACCCTTATGAATATCGACCGAGCGCCCAGAATACCAAATAGAGTGGGTGGTGGGACATGATTGAATCGCAGTTTGGGACCGGGACATAATGGAACTCAAGTACCTTTTTGATCATCAAACGTTGTGATCATTACAAATCCGTTATCTGATCGTTCGGATTCCATTATGTCCCGGTACCAAAAGGCGGTTTCATTATGTCCCTCACCATAGAGTGGGAGGCAAGAGCGCCATGGACATTTGAGCCGTAATGGTGAATGGACAGATGCGCCAGCATTCACTGCTCAATAGTCGAAAACACCATTTCGGTTCAAATGTCCTTGGAGCTGCTGTTTTTCATCTGCCGAAGGCATCCTAATACATGGTGCATCACCGAATATTGTATCACTCTTAAGAATTCTTCCATTGATTCAATGTTCCTTTAGATCGATTCACTCTTATCCTCTCGCTCCGAGTCCGAACACGAGTCTTCAAGAAGGATAAAAACGGAGTTTCTCGTTCAATTGGATGGAGTTGCAACGAGTCGAGACGAACGGCTACTTGTATTGGGAGCAACGAATCGGTGAGTATTTCGTTTAGTTTTCATGAGCGGGCGGGGGTTTTGTTATTGTCATATGCCATTGTCATTAGTAGTTATTGTTATTGCCAATTCAGTCCGTATGAACTGGATGAAGCTGCTCGTAGAAGATTCGCCAAACGACTGTACATCGGTTTGCCAGAGAAAGACGCAAGGACTGCTATAGTCACGAGATCATTGGAAGTAAGTGGGAGGGAAAATGACATTTTGGAACTCGCTTTTGCACACAAGTTCCAAACTGTCGCGTTTCCAATTGGGAACTTGTGCGACGGCATGTATTGTGCAACAAATTTTTCGATTTTAACAAGGCTAATTCGAAACAGCGATGGAAGGTGATCCGTGAAGATCCCACTTTTAGCGGTTTAACGGCATTACAGCTTCTAAACGCCGGGGATTAAGGTATTGCCTAACGGATTCCGGGGAAGGAAGGCAATCAAATGATATATCTCAGAAGAGGCGGAGGGAAGTCAGAGACATGGATTGATATCTTAGTATTTCCATATCTATACGGTGTAGGCTATGCCTCCACTTCCTCCTCGATCAAATATCCGTCAGGTTGTACCGTAATCCTCAATTTTCAGATACCGTAAAAAAAATCAGTGAAAGTTTTCATAATGTGGACCTTCACAGATCTTTCTCCATGAAAAAAAATAACCAAATGGAGTGACGCTCTCAGTTCATAAGCACAAAATTCGTATCTCAGCTCTGTTAAAATATTTTGAGGATAACTAAATGATGAATGAATTACAGGAAGTGGAACATTCACTGACCGCAGCTGATTACAGTGAAGTGTCGGACGTGACCGAAGGTACGATTTTCTTTTGACTTATTTACATTGCCATGTTTGATGCAGGATATTCCGGTGCCGATATGCATCAATTGTGTGCAGAGGCTGCGATGGGACCCATCAGGTATTGTGTGGACAACGTGACACTTTAGAATAATTCATTTATCATTTGGGAACGTGACTTGTTGCAACTTACTTCCACTCATACGTGGGCGGACTTCGTAAAAAAAATATTTTTGCAGAATGACTCCTATAGAAAATTTTTTTTGCAGAGTGCCTCCAATAGAATTTTTTTTTTGCAGAGTGACTCCACACTCTTTGACTTTTTTGCATAGTGACTTCGTAAATTTTTACGAGGGTGCCCACGTATGCTTCCACTAGGACCTACTAGTCAGAAAGTTAATAATAATAGTGCATTAGACATAAGAAAGTTCCTAAGTGTCACGTTGTCATTATGTATTGATTCAACACTGTTGAATGAAAGTGCCTTTGGAATACAGTAATATCGTCCCGTGAGGGCGCATCGCGAAAAAAGCGATCTGATCGCTCTGATCTCTCAAATGAAAATTTTTCGGGTTTTTAGCGATTTTCTCGCTTGTTTAAAACACAAGGCATGCAAAAAACTAGTGATATCGCTGGATCATGGCACGATACACTTTCTCAAGTCTAAATATAATTAATATATTCCCTATTTAAAAAAAATCATTTTATTTTTGAGCCGGATCATTGGGATCATGACCCAGCTGCTGCTCTTTTTGCACTACAGTATACTCCTTTTGCACTACAGTATACTGAAGACCTGTCAATTATACCGCCTAATACGCGGAATGCGGTTTTCAGTATACTGTAGTGCAAAAA
>JACMIF010001639.1:0-22329 GCA_014805445.1 Diplogasteroides magnus | reverse complement strand
GTGCCGAAAAGAGATCGAAAACGCGCGAGTTCGAAAAATCGACCAACTTTGAAAAATCGCGCCGCTGCTCTTTTTCGCGGCAGAAGATCATGATGGCGGCAACGAATGAGATCTTTAGTGGGGAGTCTACGATAATTATGGGCAGTGGCTAATATCAGGTTGGACGAAGATAATCGATGTGAAAGCAAATGGGTCATTACTTATGTTCCAACCTAATATATATTTATATTTCGCGTCGTGCGGTTGGAGAGACTTTTTTTAGATTTGTACGCGAAATTCGAAACATTTTGGAGGAAGGAGGAGAAGGAAAAGATAAGAAGTATCCAGCCAAGTACATGCACGACGTCATGGTCTTAAAGAAAAGACTGGATTCCTTCCTCAAGGTTGTTTAAATACTATGGACACTGAAATGAATTATTCCTTTTGAGTACAATCACAATAATGCTTCCAACTTCAAGAACGAGATCCATTCTGAGTGTGAAGACTTCTTCAACAAGAATAGGTCTGTAGGGAGGAATGAAGTTGTGATTAGGGTTTCTAAAACGGTAATAGCGTGCATTTCTCATTCGTCCAATCCACTCGGAGCGGTTGTCTTTCGAACGTAGAGATAAACTCTTCGCTGAAATTAGACGAATGCAAAATGCACTATATTACCGTTTTAGAACGACCATTTGTGTTGAATCATTGTTGCAGATGCAGCCCGGAATTCCTATCGCTTTACATCGATGACAAATTGAAGAAGGGAGGACAGAGTAGAGTGAGTGGAAATACCCCTTGTCATTGTATGTGATGGTATTTGAGATGGCAGACAATGAACTGGAAGCACTCCTGGACAACGCGATGGCTCTCTTCAGATTCCTATCGGAAAAGATGTCTTCGAGAAGTAATGATCCTTTCTTTCTAAATCTCTTATCTTCATTTCTCAGGTACTACAAGCATCACCTTTCAAAGAGACTTCTACAGGACAGATCTGATTCTAATGAGGCGGAGAAAATTGTGAGAAAATGAAAAAGAGCTGAGGAGAGGGGATAATTGTGTAGATGATTTCGAAGCTGAAGCAGGATTGTGATGTCGAGTTCATTTCCACACTATGGTCAAAGACAAGGTGGGCAGGATGAATGAAGTCATGCAGTGAGATGATGCATTTGAGGAGATCTGGGACACTAACAATGCAGAGTTCAAAGATCACTGCAATACGGTGAGCTTACTATCCAATGAGAGCATCTATATGTATCTATATGTTTAGCATGTTCCCCTTGCCCTGGACACTTGTGTGCGTGTGCTCACTACTGGAATGTGGCCAATGATCTACAGTAAGTTGATACGAGAAATATAATGGAATGTAGGGTGTCGCATTAGTCATGGCGCTGCTCTCAGCGGTGCCGTTGTCTCTGCATTTTGTAGTCAACCTCTCCGCTGAGAGTGACGAATGCACTAAACGCCTCATAAGCGACAACCTGATGAAATGACGCTTTCAGACCCTCAATGCATACTTCCTGATGTGTGCGATACTGCATTCAAGTCATTTTCCAAGGTGAGAAGAAGACAATGGACAGTCATGATTAGAGACTGTGAATTGACTCAGTTATTGACAGTCGCCATTTCTAGCCGTCTCACTCACTTCATTACTGTCGGTCTTCATTCACCTCGAACAGACAACCTCTAGGAGTTAAAAATTAGACGGTTCGAAATGGCGGCTGTCAATACAGTCATCATCCGCGACACGCTGCAATTGACAGTCATGATGAATGAACCTCGTTTGAGTTCTACAATGAGAAGTACAGTGGAAGGAAGCTCACTCTGCATACGCTTCTAGGCACGGCTGAATTGAAGGTATGATTGCTGAAACGATCTTAAAGTCTTTATTCCGGGGGACAGGGGGATAATCGAAGGGGGATGTGTTCCTGCCGGTGGACTGCTGGGCCAGTCGATTAGGAGTTACACCCTGGCGTTCCAAAGTAAGGTAGTAAGGTGCATTTCTCATTTGTTTAACTTCCACGGAGCTGCTGTCTCTACTAGCCAGCAGCCCCGAGTGAATTAGAGTAATGAGAAATGCACCTTACCACCGTTTTATAAATCCTAATTGAATGCCATTCTCATCCTCTCTCTCTCGTTCTTTGTAGGCAATCTTCTTCGTATCTTCTCAGAATGCAAATGAGCTCAGTCAACAGGTGTGTGCCCTGTCCTCTTCTCTTGTCATTGTTGTTTGTCACAGGAATCAGAGGCCGGTCCATCCAATGCGTTGGCAAGGCCCGCGAGAAAGGAGGAACACAAGATTCTACAGGTTTCATTTGTTGTTTTATCTGACCCAATAGACAATGGCAGGTCTCCATTCCGCACATGATCGTCTTAATGAAATTCAATGAAAGTTCCAAGTTCACATTCGAGGAACTACTCGTGAGTTGTCGTGATTAATAGGGTGGGGAAAGGAAGGCAATTATTGACAGCCGTTTTTTCTAGCCCTCTCAACTTCATTCCTATGCGGTCGTCTCCGCTCAACGAGGCTTCCTTTCTCCCACCCTAGTAATTAGGGAGTTCTAAAACGGCATATTTGTCGTCTTTCTTCTCCTGATCGCCGTTGTCTCGCTCATTGATAAACGGCTGCGCGGCGGAGAAGAATGACGACAACTTTACCATTTTGAACGTCCTGTTCGTGATGTGGTTATGAAATGAATGACTTGTACCCAGACTGATACTCAAATGCCTGAGAGAGAACTCAAGAGGGCACTACAGTCACTAGCAATGGGAAAAGCCGCACAGAGAATCCTTTGCAGAAAGGGTCAGGGAAAGGAAATAGGTAAGTGAAGAGACGAGAATGATAAAGGCATTTGAATAGAGTTTCCTTATTTTTAGTGCATTTGTCATTCGTCTATCCTCCGCGGAGCAGTTGTTCATCTGACGAAGAGGCAACCGCTCCGCGGAGATCAGACGAATGGACAAATGAATTAAATGCATTGAACAATACATTTGAGGGGAGAAGGACACATTCGTTGTCAATGATGAATTCACTTCTGCATTGACAAGGATCAAGATCCAAATGGTTGCCGCAAAGGGAGAGACTGAACAGGACAGGAAGGAGACAAGGAGCAAGGTGAGGAGATACCGTGAGTTGACTCAGATGTTGACAGCCGCTCATTTCCAACAGTCTAACTTCATTCCTAGCGGTCGGCTCTTCCTTCGCACATAAAGCCACTTGGAATGAAATTATACGGTGCGGCTGTCAATATCTGACGTGTCAATTCACGATCTCTAGAGGATCGTGAGAGGAAGGGAGCAGAGCTGTGCGGGAAAACAATTTCGGGAAAACGGGAATTCCAGAATTTTTTTCGGGAAATTCGGGAAAATTGGCAAACTTCAAACGGCGTTAAGTATCGATAATTTTGCCACATCTGAAATCAAACATTCATAGAGAGCAGACTCGATAATATATCACAACTTTTGTAATTTAAAGTTATAAAAGTCGGAGAAGAACATGATTCATACAAGGGCTTAAACAAAAATATACAGAGCCTGGGAGAATTTCTTGAGATAGAATATTTAGTGTATAAGGTTCGGGAAAATCTTGTGTTATCGGGGAAAATTTCTCGAGATCAAATACCCCGGAAATTACCGGTAAATTGGGAAAAGCACAGCCCTGGAAAGGCAAGAGAGGGAGACACTCAGAATGATGATGACCGCAAACTAGAAGTGGAAGCTGCTATTGTGAGAATAATGAAGGCAAGGAAGACACTCAGTCACAATGAATTGGTGGTGGAGGTGAGAACGGCAAGGGTTTCTAATTCGGTAGCAAAGTGCATTTCTCTGTCGTTTAATTACGTGGTTCGACGGAGAACCGCTCCGAGTGGAATAGACGAAAGAGAAATGTCAGAAACTATGGTTGTACAATGGAGTGAGAAAGTGCATTCTGCTGCTCACCCTCGCACACGGGAGACAACCTCACTGCGGTGAAGCATAGATAACGAATGCACTTTCGAACTCCATTGCACAACCATATCAGAAACCTCAGTGAGAAGGAAGTATAGCGTGGAAAGGAATCATTCAGGTGACACAGCACCTGCAGCACAGATTCACGCCTGATCCTGTGTTGATCAAGAAGAGAATTGAAGGTCTCATGGAGAGAGAATATCTGAAGAGACATGAAGATGATAATAGCATCTATGACTATCTGGCATAGACAATCTTCTAATGTTACCAAACCTCTTCTCCCCCCCCCACCACCGCCTATCTCAAAAGAAAATACTGACCCTGATAAAATTTTGGCCTATATTTGATTGTGTATATGCTGTTACTGAGCTATGAATCGGTTTTCTTGAATTGTTTGCATGGTCCCCATCCACGATACTCCCCTTCTTATTAGAAGCTCGAATGCGCCACGAGTGGTTCTAAAGCAGTAGAGATAATTTTTTTTTCCGAATTTTCTCAATTGAGGGGTCGACCGCACCCGGTGTGAGAACAGAATGCGAAATGATATTAGATGAAATACAAATATGCTCTAGTTCTGTTTTAGAACTCCCAGCGATACTTGTTATTTTGCGTGAAATTCAGAGAATTCATTGACAAATTGAGGTGATTTCGCACACGCTCCGATTGTAGAAATTCACATATTATTGTGGAAATCCAACTTGATATACCGAGTACACACACTCCATCTGCCTGACGACTGTGCACTCGCAAATTTGTGCACTATTTCGTCGTTTCTCTGTCCGTAGGCCATGATTTTAAATAGGTTTCACGCTCAACATATAGAGGCAGAATATCAATTCGGTTTACCACAATAATATTAGGTTGGCGACTAAGTATCCCTCCATTTTTTTTGAAGGAAGCTCCTAGAATCCATTGAAGGTCATGGACATTACCAGGCCCCAGCGAGAGACTTCCCAGCCAACAGAGTTTTTCAGGGCAATTGTTTTTGAAAAAAGTGAAAAAAACGCCTTTTTATCCGAAGAATAGTGACAGCTCGTTTTCAAAAGCTACATCAATCTGTTCAATCATATTTTGGTTGCAACTTGCACATTACCAGTAGATTATAAATCCACATTCGATTATACCTCTAAATGCCTTTTTCAGGTGGCATTTCCTATGAATATTTGCCTATTTTTAAATAATGGCATATTCTTGCATATCTTTTTTCGTTCTTTTCCTATTGTTTACGGTTCAAGGAACACGTATGCGCTAACCATCATTCGTCCTCGTCTGCTGTCCGGCTCTCTCTCTCTCTCTCACTATTCCATAATCTCTAACCAGGTGTCTTCTTCTTCCCTTCTAGGGTTGGCAGTTTGTATGCGAGAACAGTTATGTTTCATTGAAGCTATATAAATTTGATATATACGGTCAGTGAAACATAACCAATTTCGCATACAAACTGCCAATCCTCGTGTTTTCTTCTTTCCTTTCTCTCTCCCCTCCGGATACTCTCTAACTTCCATTCATCTTTCGTCTAACACTCTGAGCTCTCTCACTGTCCCATTATCTCTAACCAGGCGTCTTCATATCTCTCGTCTCTCGCCCTACGGCTAGATACGAAGTTAGATGACTAGAAATGAACGGCTGTCAATATTTTCTTTAAAGTATGCAGATGGAATGCGGGGTGAACGTGAACGCGTTCATTCGGCGCGGTCCCCCGCATTCGATCGGTTGCGGCAATCGTACGGTTGCGAGATTCTCGCAATCATGCGATTGCGGGATGTTCTCTTTAGCGGTCTGTTTGGTGAGATCCAGACATGTCAGAGACGCGGAATTATTACATTTCTGAGAGAAATTATATGTTTCACGGAAGCTTAAGAGTCTCGCAATCGGATGAACGGAAGGCAATTTGAGAGGAACTAGTTGCTATCATCAGCAACCATTTTCTCGCATTCCATCTGCCAACTCTAATTTTCTTGCTTTATCCGCCCCAAAAAATAGTGATATTAATGCAAATATACCAGCATTATCATTCTAACAATAATCATTTTAGATAATTAAATAAATATATTAAGCTCACATATGTTGTGCATCGACTGTGAGTTGAGAACCAAGAAGAACCACCAGAAGAAGAAAGAAAGTTACTGAGGACATTACTGAAATCAAGCAAAAATACGTTGTAGCGTAAGCAAATGTGGCAAATAAATCTCCTCTGAAACTATGTGAAGAACACTGGACATTTTTCGAACACTAGGAATGTCGGACCTCGGAAGTGAGCTGTACAATGAATTCTGTTGCGCCTTCTTTTATATCAATACATGATAGAACCGAGCAAGAGAATTTCACTCATTTCAACAATCACAGCAACATTTTCATTTCGTTTATTAATTTTTGTCATCAATTCCTATTCATGTAGAAGGTGATCGGGAGCCGCTGGAGCACTCTAATATGATTCATTCTCTTTTTTGCCAACAACATGCCACTTACAGGTGTCTTCAATTTTGATTTTAAATTTTAATCGTGACGTCACTTCTCTTGCATTTTGTGATGAATAAAAGGAAAAAGAGCATCAACAAATTGCAGCAGGCAATGCGGGATAGGAAAGAACTTATTAGTTTTCTTCCACTCAATGGAAGGCAATATTGAACTTCCTATTTCTTGAAAAAAATTGTCTGTCTGCCTGTATATTTATCTATGCAACTGTCAAATCAAATCAAATTATTCAGGTTTAAGACTGTGCATGAGTGTATCTGTGCATCTGTGTGTTGGTCACGCCCCATCGCCCCTGACCGTGATCTTGCAGCTTCAACACAAGTACTAATCGACACGAGAAGATCAATCGTAATCTTCGTTACGGTATCCTACCGCAACCTACCGAATTCTCCCAGTGTGCTTAATTCGGTCCAATTTTAATCCACGAGAGGTGATGTATTCGACCACGGCGATTACAAGCGTACCCTTCAATACCTTCTCCGTAAATACCGCAACTTGCAAAAAATCGCCCGATGCGTAAATGCTCGGCTACCCCTTTTGCACAAACGCCGGTCAAGTGGTCGTGCTTGTTATCACAGCATGCACATTCCATCTTAGTGATAACTGTGCGCTCCGTGTCCACTCATATCGCGTGCTGGGTATTTTATCGTTTCTCTGACCACCACTCGTGATTTTAGAAACGTTCCAAGAACAACGTAATATGATTGATCTTCAACTCTGCTGTTGATAGAACACCGATGATCGTTATTTATTCATCAAGTATAGGAATGCGGGAAAGAAAAATATTGATTGTTAGACGTGAATAGTGAAAAAACACTCTCACTTAACATAATATTAGATACTTGCATACAAAATCAAAAGACGACAAGAAAACAGTTTCTAACATGTGAAAGGCTTCAGTTTGTACGGCGAAAAAAATTAATGGACACATAGGGTGGAAATACTTGGCCTGTGCCAACCCATCCTTTTCCTGGTTTGCACTCTAGGAGATCTATTCCAAACACCCAATCGCTTCCATTATACGCCTGAAAAGTAGCGCATGATATCAGCAAAACCCGTCGTTGTGTTTCAAAACTGTCATCTTAATAAAATGCAATTGTTTAAGAATGTATAAAGGGAACAAGAGTCTGCAATCATGCAGTGGATATAATGCATCCTATCTGAACTGTTATTCCTAGTACGCATCTCACACTTGGATGCCACCCTGGTCTCTCATTTTTACGTGCTATTTCGTCGTTACGGAATATGTTTCAACTTTGAGATAAATAGACTACAGCAACAGTTCAGTTAGGATGCGTAATAAGACATACCGTCATTTCGAACCCAGGTTGAGGTGTGAAGTTCACACAGCTGAATTTTTACCCGGTCAAACATGGTAACACGATAGCAAAACCTACTCCTGTCTGTAATAATTAGCCCCTAAACAGTCGCATTCGATGTTAGGCGGACACCTCTCCTCCGGGTCGCACATTTGCTGTTCGCACGCGTAGCAGTCTGTTGACAATGCTTACGTATTGGACACAATATGACACTCTTAACTGTCAGGGCATCCCGATGGAACTCCGTCTGCAAACAAAAAACTGTATTATTAGAAGATGAGCTAAGCAAGTTTGCACCATAATGATGAAATGAGCCCGACTCGAGTGTGCATTCCCTCTTAGTGCGCAAATGTCCATGGCGCTGCTATCTTTCATCTGTATGTACTATCTGAAGATCTAACCGTTCTCCATCTGCCGTTTCACTGCATCGCGAAGTTCTGATTCATCATTGGGTTTCATTTCGTAAGAACCCAGTGACGTCGGTATGGCCATAAGTTCATCTGAAATAGGAAAATTGCCTAAAATGGACAATCGTTTACATTTTTTAACCTCGGAGACGGTAGTAGCTTCGTTTGAACAGTTCACTCGACAAGAACAATTTTTCATATTCCGCAGACACGGGTTTTGGGAACAAGGTGCACTTTGCAAATTGATTATCGAATCTGAAGGTTCTCTCGGAACTTGAAATACAAGTGAGTCGCACTCAGCAACTGAGCATTTCTCCAGTTCACTGCACTTTTTCAAGCACTCGCTCAGCGCCGAAGCAGAGAATGCAGCCTGAATAGGCGAACAACACAGATCTGGTGAACGGCGTAGTATCCAACGCTCTTCTGAACATTATGTGTGCCCCGAAACAACTTTTGAAATAATATCTATTCCACCTGAAGTGCCGATTCATATGAACAAATTTTTGATCTGAAAAAAGTTGTAATAAAACGTAAAATCAAGTTCAACTTACGAATGTGAATAGACCACAATTTCTGCTAATAAAAGCTCCAAGATGGGAATCATCAAGGCTAGTGTCCCATTTTTCGAATAAGCTACTACTAAGCAAGACTGCTCTCGGCATAGCAACTGGTAATTTGCACGTAGCAACTACATGTTCGAGAAAATCGGATTGAACGACATAATCTCTGTAGGGGAAGTAGATAAGGAAGCTGCTTCAACAGTGTCCTCATCGGAAAAAAAGCTTGCATATTTTTGAACGTTGATTTATTTCACCGAAAAGATAAGTATCTGGCACAATACCGATGTCAGTGATGCATGAGGGTCATGTTCGAAGCAATACATTGAATCTGAATTTGTTTGCTCGTGCTGTATCCCTGCATCTCCTCATTCACGCTCAATCTATCGAAGTACTCTCACGGCTCAAACTCTCACTTTTACAATGATCACTGCAACATTTATTAATAAATGATGTAAAGGTAAGAGTAGCGAGGAACAATGATAATTGTTCAGTGAAGGATCATAGTGTACAGAAGTATTGCTGCACTTCGTGGACCAGAATGGCCAAAAACAAAGTTCGGGTCATACGAGTAAACCCTATCGCAAAATAAAGTTGTGTCTTTGCGCCTTATAACAGTTGTAGATGACCTTGAGAGACGTTGTTGTTTCGCTTTTCAAGCTATCAGATCGTATTCTAACCGGTGAAAACAATCAAAGAATCGCCGACGAATCCCGATTCATGAGTTGGGATGAGGGAGTCGACTCTTTCATTTCGGCTCATGAATTGCATGCGCGGTGTATTGCGAAAAGAGTCAAAGTGCCAGCCCTAGTGTACAGGAGTTCTTTTACACAACATCAAGTCTAATCGTGTTCGTTCCCCTTTGTGCTCTTCTCTTCCGCTGCACGACTGCGTCCTTTATGCCCAAACAACGTCCGTTGTTCCTCAATTTGGGTTGTCTGGCTGATTTGCGGAAATCTCCTCAGACCTACTTTTACTCCGAACCACTACCCCAGTGATATCTTTGCCATTTCTCAATTAGTCGGAATGGCAATTATATTTCAATGCTGCTAAAAATTAGATGACGCGAAATATAACCGGTAAAGTATCCGAACCGCCAACCATAATGGCAATGTGCGTGTGGGAAAATGACCAAACTTTCATTTCGTTCTTCATTCTATGCAGTAAATAACTGTGGTGGGTAATTTATTATCTGGGACAACTTCCGTTGTTTACCCGCCGTCAGTCAAACTTAGGATGTTTACGGCCGTAACGAGTCGTTGTTGTCGTCTCACTTCCATCACTCCTAAGGACTCATCTCCGGACTCCTGACTCCTTGTTTTGGCATCTCCTCCCTGCCACTAATCATCGTTTACTCCGAGAGTCACTCGAGTATGGGGTCAGACACTATCTGACTGGAGTGAGATACCCTTGGCACACAATCAAAAATTGACCCCTCTTCAAACTTTCCTATCAGACTAAGTCGAGGGCGCTGAGTTCAAAAATCAGTATCTCTGAAAATGAGTTTGAAAGGTAGGAAAAATCGGCAAAGTGCGGACTCCAAAAATCTAACTTTTTTCCTAGGCGTCCAAACCCTACAAAAGTATAGTGATTCTTGATCGTCTCGACGAGATAAGACTTTTTGCAGTTGGGACCGTCTCGTGAAACTCAAAACTGACAAAGTTATATCCATTTGTTTCCGGAAAAATGCCGTCCTGTACTGGTCGCGGGTTCGATTCCTGCTGGTAGCGAAGAGTTTTTGCAGTTTATTTACAGTCATGTGATCAAGTTAACTTTCATTATTAGTCTGTGTCTCCTATTGTAGAGTCATTTTCTTATGTATTTGCAACGGGTTTCGTTGGATTTTGAATGAATAGGTCTAGATGTCTGTGAGTGACGAAACTATATGATCATCTGTCAATATCTGATTGTCATTGTCATCCAACAGTGAAATTCATCAGACGGGACAATTTTCTGAATCATTTGGTGTTCGGAAAGCACAAGATTCGTCCGGTCAAAGTGACCACGATATGTACTGTGCACTCAGACTATCTAGGAATGGCCCCCAAGAAATGCATCAAGATCGCACTCTTCTTCCATTCAAGAAATTGTAGCAGCTATAATTGATTTCTCCACTAAGACTGCTCCCGTGGCATAAGCACTTCGATTGAGGAAGATTGTTTGAGCGCGACCGCAGCAGTCGAAGGACACTGTCGCCCAGTACTGAAGTGAGATGAGTGGATCGAATACGAGAGCTTATCCAGAGGAGGCTTCCGAAGGATGATGACCAGAGACATTGAGCCAGATGAGCGAAATGACACTGGAACAGATCAAGAGTCTCATTTGTCGCCTGACTTCTTGGAGGCCATTCAATAGATAGGCCGAGTTCACAGTACATATCGTGGTCACTTTGACTGGACGAATCTCGTGCGTTCCGAACACCAAATGATTCAGAAAGTTGTCCCGTCTGATGAATTTCACTGTTAGATGACAATGACAATCAGATAGTGGCAGATGATCAAATAATTTCGTCAATCACAGACATCTAGACCTATTCTTTCAAAATCCAACGAAACCCGTCGCAAATACATAAGAAAATGACTCTACAATAGGAGACACATACTAATAATGAATGTTAACTTGATCACATGACTGTAAATAAACTGCAAAAACTCTTCGCTACCAGCAGGAATCGAACCCGCGACCATTACGGCGTTAGACGCCTAGGAAAAAAGTTAGATTTTTCGAGTCCGCACTTTGCCGATTTTTCCTACCTCTCGAACTCATTTTCAGAGATTGAGATATTGATTTTTGAACTCAGCGTCCTCGACTTAGTCAGGTAGAAAAGTTTGAAGGGGGGTCAATTTTCGACTGTGTGCCAGCCCCACGGTCTGATAACTCACTCCAGTCAGATAGTGTCTGGGGTACTCTTATAAATAGGTTGGCTGCCCACGATACAGATGTCAATGGAATCGCATATCAAAAATCGTTGTAGCTATCTTCCCCGAAATCTCCTTGCTGTCGAATCTTTAACAGTTGCAGAATGTTTTATTATACGATTTGATTTATTCGATTTGGTGGAGGTCTGTCTCATGGCTAAAATTTGTTGCCTTGATCCATAGTAGATGAATGGTCAAAAGAGGGATGAAACTCTCTACTCTAGTCTCAGGAGAATGAGTAGCCATGACAAAGACCACTCTCCATCCATGCCATTTGTTCTCGCTGTTCACCTGCTTGGTTAATGGTGTGTTTCAGAATTTTGTTTAATTCTGTTCTGTTTTGTGAACTTATAATTAATGAAAACACTTGTCCAACTGTTTTTTTCTACTCTGAAGTGTGGTTCAGTCGTTGAACGATAATGCGATACATTTACTATCGCATTATTCTCTTGTCCCTCTTGTCTTGGTCTGGCTTAAACAGAAGATTCAATGAATATACCATGGATATCTGCGCTAGATCGGTAATTTTCATACTAGAACGACACCAACAATTCGCATCTGCACATTTCACAGTTATCGTCGCAATTTATTTGCTGTCTTTAGTAGGAGGAGCTCGTTGAACGGTTATTCATGGTCTTCATCATTAGTTTTTTTTCCATTGTTTTTGTTCCAATCTGTACAGGGAAGGTGTGTGTTCCAGTGGCATTTACGCCATAGCTGTGATATGTACATTTTAAATTTTATCACTACATTTACAGAAATTTCATAAGAAATAAGTTGTCCTTTTCTGAAAGAACGTCTCTTTCTCTTCTTCCCCCATCAATCTTCTCTTTCTCCTTGTCGTTCTCCCACTCAAAACCCCTTGTTCGCAAAGAATCAAATCCTACATGACAAGTCTTATTACTTACAGCTTTCTCAGTGGAGGGAATTTGAGGGAAAAGTCGAGAGAATAGGAGTCGCGCACAATTATTCCTTTTTCTACATCGCAATTGATTGTGTAGACGATTATTTTAGAAGGCTGAAATTATTTTTATTACTATTTCGTCATTTTCACTATGGTTGAAAACGATAAAAAAAAATGCGAATATTGCTAAACTAAGGAGTCGTAAATGGGAATTTTATAACAAACGATATGATTTCTAAGTCGGCTAAATAGCGCATTTCTAATTCTTATTGTCTAGGTTATGGTTCGATAGGCAATCGTTCCGCTATATATGCCGTTTGCTGATGCTACTGACGTGAAGGCGGTTGTTTATGCAATGCACAATCTAGGGAGATCTGACGTCGAAAACATATCTGACGCCATCTATGAGTTAGTGCCATTCTTCTCCTTCTTTCGAGAGGTTGTCTATGCGAGTTGAAGACATCAAGTAGAACGAGAAGATCGGGCGACAAGAGCGAAACCTAACTGACTCTCCCCTCCCGGTCCCCTGAGTGCAACAAGTTATCCCCCACGTCTGTCCCCGCGCAAGAAGTGGAGAGGAACACTGAAGATAGAGACGGGTTGGGAGGAGACAAAGAAGAGTTGGATTGACTCTTTCTGCATTATTTGATGGTACGACAACTGCGTCTTGCATATTTCCACCATATTGTTGGTCTGGCTATTCGATGCAAAATTGGTTTCACGAAAAATATATCTTTCTAGATATAGGATCAAGTGAAGAGCGACCATTTCACGATTCCGGTGCAATTGCCACTCTTGCGTCCCGGGAATTATTTTCGAATGCTGCATATTTCTCCAAATCCCATTCCGCTCCTCTTGTTATGATTCCTTTTCGTGGGAGAACAAAGGCGAAATTCTTCGGCTGTTGTCATTTCTTCGAAATGAGCACTGCCTTTGACTAATGTCATCCACATTCGTCCCTCCCGACATATTGCACCATTGCCAGGACACGAATCTCCCTTCATTTGTCAGGTGCACATGCCTCAATTCGGATTGGAACCGACCTTAATTGGGCTGCTTTCATGTGAAATGCAGATTCGATTATCAAAATAGGAATAGGAAACAACAATTCTGTTCATTGTGCATCATATCTGGAATGTCATATTCAGTACGCTTCTTATTATGCATCCTATCTGAACTGTTATTCCTAGTACGCATCTCACACCTGGATGCCACCCTGCTCTCTCATTTTTACGTGCTATTTCGTCGTTACGGAATATGTTTCAACTGGGAGATAAATAGACTAGAGCAACAGTTCAGTTAGGATACATAATACATTTTTTACAGACTGTCTTTCTCAATATTCACGATAATTCCTCGTTTCTCTGTCCTCGCTCTTGATTCTGAATGTGTTTCAACGGAGTAATAGTTCAGGATACAAGATATTCTATTTGGCCCTTCATATTTCTTGCACGAATGAGAATTGGACACCGCACGTGTGCTCGACATTTCTCCCCGCACGATAATGATGATGTGGACACATGAGCCTTTGCTCATGCAAAGGCCCACGCAGCAATTTCGTTATGCGCTCTTAGAAAGTGTTCTCGAGCTAATACTTAGTATGGTGTTGCGTGGAGGCGATGATCAATCACTCTCTAGTGTAATATGACGCCCAATTTGATCGCGAAGATCGCCTGCTCGCAATGGAGAAAACGAAAGTTCTGGCATTGGTCATGACTATGGTGGCATTTTGACTTTCTTTATGTTTTACATAGGCTATTTCTTCAGATATATAATAATCTTGAAACATAACCTGTAAAATAGTCAAACTGCCAATCATGACCACAACACTGTGCAGCAGGGTGATTGATGGAGGATCACAGCGTATGCCATTCTTTCACTCACTTAAAACTTGAGCGAAATTGCTTGCTGCCAGTCATCATTATGCAGTATCCAATTCCCCTGAAATATTAACGGCCTATCACAAATAAGATTAGTGTTAAGTGGAGAAAGAGATAAGTCAACCGAGGAGAATAAAGACTGCCTACACCGTGGCTTTTGCACAATAGACTTCATTAAAGATTCCCTTGCTAAATAACTCTATTATTCACTGCTGTTATTGCGCGCAGAGAGTTCCCCCCCCCCTTTCTTCTTTCTTCCACTGCTTCCAACGGACTTTTTGCCTCCAAATGAGGTTATAGGCAGCACACTGGCTAATATCTTTTCTCTCCCCTCCCCTTGCTGCTAATATGCTCCCGAGAGCCAAACCACGTTTCGTTCGCGGCATTTGAAAGATACCGCCGCATGCATTTATATATTTACGCTGCCGAGTAGGTGTTGGGTTTCCTTGTGTTGTGTTCATCGTTAAGGAGCATTTTGTTTTAATCGAACGTATTTTTGTGTTTCACGTTTTCTTCAAAACGTCATCCGCTTTCAAGAAATAATGCTTTGTCTCTACTTGGTTTTTACAACAAAAATATCATTTAACCAAAAGGTGCCATCCTTCCGCACTCCATGTGTCACGTAAGTAGCAGGCTCACAACTCATTTTCCTCACTCTTTGTTCATGAGATGAAACGATCAAGCGCGAAAAGCGTCACATCTGTTCTTGTCGGGTCGTCTGAGTTTCAGATTGTTTTCCAGTCATGTCCAGATGTCCCCTATTCCCATCATTCGTGTAGCCTTCACCCTTTGCTTCACTCTCTATGTTCAAGTGAATTTCGCGAGACGGCCATGAACAATTGCACCAGAATGCTGCAAAAACATATAAACAGCTGCGCCGTCATTGCTGACATTACCACGGCGCACTTCATAATTTATCCATTTCTGCTCATGTTCTATTCAAGTGACTAGATGTCCATGTCTCAAGCCGCCCCCCCCTTATAGCCATCCCATAAATCATCTTCCTCCCGTGCTCTCGCAACAGCATTCGTCCCTTCGGTTAATGGTCCGAAACGGACACGAAAATGCGCTTCAGACATGCGACGATGGCCATTCTTGGTTTTAACTTGAGCACCATACAATAGGGTGTCGCATATGACAATGAGTCGTTTAGTGCATTGATAATGTCTCTATTCTCTAAGTAGCGGATGTCTCTGCGTTTTGTAGACAACCGCTCCCTAGAGAGTTGAGACATAATGAATGCACTGAACGAATCATACGCGACACCTTATCATACAAATTTTCCCAATATGGGCTTTAATATTTGCCTTGGGATTGAAGAAGAAACATATTTTATTTTGACTTTGAGTAGCGCAATTTAGAAAACAACTGCGCAGTGAACATTTGTGCTATATTGGTGAAGTGGACAGCTGCGCCATCATTACCCAGCTCTACTATTGTTCTTTCCACCTCTATGGCGCAAATGTCTTTCACTCTTTCAATTGTCTTTCATCACTGAATCTACATTTATGTTATCGCTTGCCATTATATTGGCTCAAATACTAGTCTTTAACATTAGACCTTTTTCACAATCCTCAGAATTTCTCCATTTTCGCCCGGACCTTTGCGTCCCCCTCTCCCTACTCTCGTTCTCGCCTCATTACGCGATTTGCGGGCGCGATAGGTACTTGAATGTTTCCGCACTTATCTTCGCCCTTCCAAGAGTCCATGGACACTTACGCTAAAGAATGCGTTCCGTTCATATTTCACTATAACGGCAATTGTGACATAACGCTTGAACGAGAATTAATTGTCATCATTAGAGCACAAATGTCCGGATGTCATTTGACATTGGTTTCGTGCTCATTATTGTTTTCGCTCGAACCGTTGTGTACAGCAGATAGGATTTGTATTATGGTTGGCAGTTTGACTAATTCATGGGTTATGTTTCAAGGCTGCAATATATTTGGAGTTATACCCTCAGCGAAGCGTAATCAATAAAGTAGTCAAAAAGCCAAGTATATTTTGTATTTAGACGAGAGCTGTTTCAGAAATGAAACGCACTGAAGACTATGGCTGAGTCAGCCCTCATATTCCTCTTCTTCTGCTTCTCCATATGGAGTATCCTCAGTGGCCATGCATGCCCACTCTGCCACGGGAACACCAGCTGCCATGTGGAGTCAAAGATCGAATTGGTTAGTTTTAAGGGTGACGTTCTTGCATTTGTGAACACATGTGCTACTGTATAAGGTTTCTAATACCGTTATTCGTCAAAGCTCCTCTACGCGGTTGTCTCTACGTCCGATATGCGGCCGCTTTGCAGTGATTAGATGAATAGGAAATGCACTGAATTCACAAACCCGAATACTGCATGATTTGTTGTTGTAGAGACGTAAAATAGTCAGTTTCTGGTTTGAATGAAGATAAGCTCGTTACAGACTCGTCCGCCCTTCCTCATCATCGACCACAGCATCAACACGACCTTCGTACAGACGGGGGTCCTCATTCACTTCCACGGTAGGCTGCGAACTTTGCGATTCATGTGCTGTAGATAATAGTTATTTTCATATAGGTTCAAAAGAACAATTGGACCAATGTTGATTGTGTATGAACGCTTGATCCATGACTGAGCGGATATATATAGGAAAAGTCAACTGAATAAAACAATCAAATTAGGAATAAACTGCACACGGAAATTCTAGTGCGGCACCACTATGGGTTTTTCAGGCCAGGTGGGAGACCCTCTGGACTTTGAACTCGAACGGACCTCAGCAGTCTTGTATGACAGCCAAGACGCGAATCGGACTGCCATACCCTTCCAGATATCAGGATTTAAACATCGGCATAGATTGGTATGGATAATTGTTTTCTTGCATTGGGAAAATAGAATTCAAAGCATGAGGCAAACGACAACTTTGCTATGACTATAGCCGTCGTAGTATAATATGTCAGCGCTTAGAGAAAGGGAGAGGGTTCGTTATTGTTGACTCTGACGATGAATAAACTGCGAAGCCCGCGATTTAAAGACTGATTCCTAGGGCGACAAAAATTTGCTGCACTTGAATGAATGAGAAACAAGACGGTCAACGTGAATCATCCTTATTCACGCAGTTTTCTGCTGATATGCAATGCATTGCAGCATATCGGATTTGTTCTCAAGATATGATAACAAATCGGTTGCCATCTCAGAAGCGTTGCATTCCGGAATATCGTTCATTACAGATAGTTGTATTATAGATACGTAAACTCATTCCGACCGGTTGCCTTTTATGAGCGAGAGAGAATAAGCGCAACTAGACGAAACATATGAACTTTAAAGAAGCCACAAAGGGAGATTGTTTTGCATGCACTTTCGTTATCACTTCTCTCCATTCCCACACTTTCTCGTGGTCAGAGCGGTCTACTCTGACAACGAGAGAGGAAGCGAATTGGATAGAAGTGATAACAAAAGTGCATGCAAAACAATCTCCCTTTGTGGCTTCTTTAAGTATTGAATAAAGTTTATTCCGAAAAGCGACACCCTAGATCTTAATTGAATCAGCTCCTTCAGCGCAAGAAGTCCTACAGCATCCTTCCCCTTTCGATTCGCATGGATAAAGAATCAGTCATCAACAGCTCCAATTTGGTGTTTGAGGTGACTTTTTTAACGTTTCATGAAATCAAAGGCTGCAAAATTCTGTCTTGAGCAAACCATCAATATTATCGAGAACGTGTTGCATAGTTGCGATTGATTATCTTTATAGATCCAAAACCGCATGCGTTTCTAATCCATCTATCTATTGGGCATCTTTATATATTTAACCGTGAATATTCCATTATTTGCAGATACTATCACTGCAACACGGGAAATGTTCGTATCCATTGATTCTCAATATCAGCGTGATGATTCCACTAAGTAGCGAGTCTGAAGATGATCGGAAGGCGGAGAAAATGACACAATCTGAAGGTATGGGAATGTATTAATTGACCCTGCCAAAATATTTGTGATAGGGTTCTTTAACGGGGTACCTTGTAGATTCGACTAATTTTACCGATTCGCCGCCTCTAATGAACTGCGGTGTACCATTTACACTGGCGTCCACAGTGAGCGTGGACTCGCACGGAGTGGCACTTATTGACATGCAGGTACCTGTTTGTACCTTTAGCTACTACGATACATAATTGTTATATCATTATCCATCCGCCTCATGTCACGGGAAGATATTTAATGCGTACTGATGGTTATAGTAAGCAGCGAACGCATATTTTCACACAAGACCTTTTACAGTTTGTGTGAAACATATTCCTTGCCCCCCCCCCCCGAAAACATCACGACTGCTGTGATAGAAAACATAATTTAGGTGAACTTCTCCTTCAATGACTCGTTCACCCTGCACTCTCTCTTCTACGAATTCTGTCAGGATTGCACAACCTGCATGCTGAATCTGACTGAAGCGGATGTTGTGAGGTATTTATATTATATTCTCTATTGATTTTTGCTGTGTTGTACCTATCTAACACATTTTATGGAAAGCGATTGTCGAAATACTACATACACAGTTTTAAAAACACTAAGAAATTACGTCCCAGGTTCTGCTCTCCGGGCATCCCATCATCACATGATTGCCATGTAAGTTTCTTCTAATGCAATTTCGTAAGCCAATCGGCGTAATTTAAGAGATTTCTTGATATCTACTGTAGCAGTTTAGCTTTATTATGCATCCTATCTGAACTTTTATCCCTTGTACGCGTCTCACTTGGATGCTAGCCTGGTCTCTCATTTTTACGTGCTATTTCGTCGTTACGGAATAGGTCTCACCTGTGAGATAAATAGACTAGAATAACAGTTCAGTTAGGATGCGCAATAATAAAGTTGTTATTGCAGCTACCTTCACATCACGTCCTGATTCGGCATCCCGTCACTAAACTGACTTGTCTCGGAGTCGCTTTGTGCGGGATATCCAATCAGGTATAGGATAAGTTTCACACCGTTAATATGCTTGTAAATCACGAGTTTGTTTGATTCCGGAAAGCGAAATTCTAGGCTGAAAAAATATCGATGCCATAACCTTTAAATATAATATAATATAATGGATGCACAATTCCAGGCGGAATTCGATATCGATGGTGCAGTTATCGGTGCAGAAATGCAGACTGTTTCTACCAGAGTCATCGGTCAGAACAAACTATTTTAATTATATTTATTTAAATAATACTATTTCATTTAATAATAAATATGTTCAAAATTTACGTTTTGCAGCCATCGAGCCTCCTTTACGTTCATTGGGTCGATCGATGAGGACCTATTTGGGATACGGTAAGGTTATTTAGAAATATTTTCGATTATGCTTCACGCAAACCGTAAATGCTAATGCGTAAATTATCACGGCGACATCGGTGATTTTTGACGTATCTAATTGTAGGTATTCAGTCAAAATACACGGATAAATAGCAGTGGGAATATTCTCTTCTTTCCACGTAAAAATGTTACTCAAAATGCAGGCATCCTCCTCACAATCCTCTTCATCTTCACATTCTTCACCGCGCTCAGTCGATGTCGATATGGACCGGAGACGATAAAGATGCTGGATGAACGGTTTGACTTTGGCCTTTGATCTTTGATCTTTGGCCTTTGATCTTTGATCTCTTGATCTCAGGGACCGCTGGGAGATCGACGACTGCGATGTGCAATTGTGCAGCGACAGACGGCTTGCCAGTGCTGAGCATCACTCCACGTACCTGGGTGAGGATTCTTTTGAAAGACATCTCTTGGACATTTGCGCCATCGCAGATGAAATGAAAAAAAACGCACAAACTTGATTGAAATGTCCGTGACAATTAGATTCATCCGGTATCGGGACAAAGCGAAATTATATTGGAAAAAGTTACTATTTTTATAGCTTGCAAGGAACATAAGAGATACTTGTTGTCCTTTTCCAATAAATTACAGTGACGACAACGGTGAAAAACAACTATTAAGGTGTTCTATCCACGACGGAGGCTTCAACACACGACAACGTCGCCCTCCTCGGCAACTACCACAAAGTGGTCGTGAGAGTACTGCACAGGGTGGGTTTTTGTGTCAAATAAAGAAATCATGCGTTTCAATAATAATATGTAACGTAAAGTTTACCAGGTATTAAGGACAAGGGAGGGGCAAATCTAATTTTCAGAACGTTCATTGTCAGATCATCTAAGATCTTTACCCTGACTCAAGTCTCCATTAATTGTTCTTATCTATTTCTCCCATAAACTCATGATTTTAATATTAAGATGAATGCTTCAGGAGATATGCATGACAGAATGAATGTAAAAATGGATTCAGACCAGGGTTCTCTTATCAAAGCAATTAGTTATTCGGGATCTCGGATAACGGTTCATTTGCTTAACGGGATCCCGAAAGACGTTCATTTTTTCTTTCGAATGGCGAGAGAGCAGTCATAGTAAATTCGCATTTGCTTATCAGGGATCCCGGGATCCCGTTTGATAAGGGAACCCTAATTCAGACAGCTCCCATCTGCGCGCACCGTCGCTTCATGCACGAGTTGCGCATTCTGAAGATGCTCGGAAGCCATCCTCGACTGGTGCAGATGATAGGTGATCCCGCATCGGACACGTTTCATGAAAAACCTACTGATAGAATCAATCCACTGCAGCGATTTCAGTCTAAAACTCGCACAAGCCGGAAAATAACGAATGACTTTCATTCGTGTGTCTTACAGTTAGCAGGCACATATTACCAATCTAACGGTTATCTCTGCATGGAGTATCTCATATTTTCTGCATGAAACATTATTATAAATATGAATAATTGTCAGAATATCTATAAATATCAAATAATAAATATGTTTTGTCGCTAGGCTATGAGAGTCTTTTGGTATTTCAAACTAATAAGTCGTTTTTGTCCTTGACAATAAATAGTACAACTCATTTATCAGGTGCTGTTACTCTCACCGAGCCCCGTTGTATCGTCAGCCACTACTACTCATCAGGAGATCTGCTCAGCTACCTTAGGCAGAGGGCTTCGTACATGCTCAGGGTGCGATATTCCATCAGTTAGCAATTCATAGTCACCTGACTCCAGACTGGAAAACAAGGTTACTATATCAGTTGCGAGCTCTCGGCATCGATCTGGGGTCCTGCTCATCCGTAGATCTCGACCACTTCGTCGCTGTTCAAGAACTCTTCAAATGGGCGATAGAGATCGCCGCGGGAATGGTATCTAAATTACAGTTTTTCGTCCTGATTGGAAAACATGGTTACGGTAGATCGATCTTCAATTCAGGAATACCTGTCTTCGCGAGGAATTGTCCATCGCTCTCTGACAGCACGGAAAGTTTTCGTCGATGAGGTAGGGTGAAATAAGGTCGTTTGTATTAGGTTGAGGCACAAGTTCTTGTGGGTCGATTGTCTGACCTCTAACTCGGCGCTCCTACAAGGCTATGCTGCGCGGGCAAGTTCACCATATTTGGGGTTCCTCTTACTCTCATATCACAACATACCGGTTGTTACCTCACAGTTCATCAGTAAATATGACAAAAAGGAAAATTTTGACCACTTCGCAGCTCCTCAACATCGGATTTCTCGATTTTTACTGGACTTTCAAGAAAAGCATATGTGCTGACAAGTGGGTTTTATCAAACATGGGAACTGTCCTCAGCATATCCTAGAAGGGCTTTTAATTCTGTGCTATGACTACGAAGTTCTGATGGAAAAGGTAAAACCAGTCAAACGGGCGATGCTTTTAGAAATAAATGTACAGTTTGGCGGAAAGGAAACTATATCAAGCGATATGACCGCAGGCTAATATTCTACTCTTGTACTGTCCATAACCAATAATAATTATGAACGTTGGCACGTGTGAACACAAATAAAAATAAAAATAAATTTTTCGTGAAAACTGGTAATGTGCTAGTCGGGACCAGTTTTGATTTTCTTGAAAATGCATTCATTATGTCCTTTAAAACGAAGTGGCCGTATAACTTGGCAG
>JACMIF010001638.1:0-22330 GCA_014805445.1 Diplogasteroides magnus | reverse complement strand
TGGAGAATTTTTTGAGATACTAAAAGTATGTGGTCATGCTGCATCATTTTTTCGCCCTTTTCAACGGCTATGTTCGAGAAAAAATGACTTCCGACGACCACCACTTTTTCGCACCAATATCGATAGAGGACCTCAACACAAGAAACTTTTGTGGAGGAAGTTTGCTCAGAATCGATTTTGTCAGAAGATCTGAGCCCCAAAATAGTGCATTTTTCGACAAAATGTGGTAATGGAGCTTCATTTGGTCCAAATAGCACAGCTTTCCGGATCTCGTCAACTGGGAAAAAGTTATGTACCCTGTGTAGAATTTCACGGGGAATATGTTTTAGCAAAAAACCCACCCTGATATGTGGTTACTGAGACGCTAGAACCGAAAAATTGAAGCAAAGCAGCTATTGAAAATTGATCAATTTTTTCACCTCATTTTTAATGCGATAGTTTCAGTTACCGAATTCAATCATCTATAGCGAACTCACTTTTCGAATTAATGTATATATATGTATTTTTGAAGCAAATATTACTTGCTACATGTAGCTTCTATGATTATAATGAGGGACCTGGAAAAGGAACTGTTTTTACACTGAGAAATAGTGAGTCTACGCGGCTTTTTAGCGGGTCTTTCCGGATCACGCCATTTGGAATGACGCTACGTGCCTTACGTAGAATTTCGTGGAGAATCTTTTTAAGCAAAAAAAGCCATCCTGTATGGGGGGGTACCGAGCTGCCAGACCCGAAAAACCTCATTTTCGATATATTCCAAACATCGATAATACGATTTCTGCCCTTTATAGAGGCATCGATATCGATTGGGTAGTCGCTTATTTCATGCACCAGACATGTACTATGTACTAGCCCAAGGGGCATTAGACTGGATCTCTTCGGAAGGAAGATATGATTTTTCATCCGCGATCGATTTTTGCAAACTCATGCAACTTTCAATTATCATATCTCTCGAACCAGAGCCGCAATGGCCATGGATACCACATATGTAGTACATTCCTCAGTCCCCTCCAATATGCACCCCACAAACCGCCATTTAAAACATCTTGACAAAATTGCACCAGGGGGTCAGTCTGATATGTCGACTCTCTCATAGAGTGCGTGATAAATATTCCGTTGTACTGTGTTCAGAAATGTCGTGGTTGACGGGCGACGATCTGATGACAATGAAGGATGCGGTGACTGAGATGAACAGGAATCCAGGAGTAGTCAGGATGAACCTACCCGTCATCAGACCTCCACCAGAAGTCATTCCAAATGACCCAGACACTAAGACAAGTGAAAATACGGACGGAGGTCAACGTGCCAACCACGATACAGCCAGGACAGGGACGAATGCAGCAGGCCCAACTCCTCCAATATCGAACACATCACAGTGAGAATAGGCATGCAATAATTTTTAGGTTGTGATTCGACCAGAAATAGCTACTTTATTACATTCATAGAGGTCAAATTGTGATCAGTTTTGTATTTGTATACCTTTACGTTTTTTCTACCTCAACATACCATAATCTACCTCGAAAAACACTAAAACGAACTAATGAATTACAATAAAGTGAAAATTAAAGTGAATTACAATCTGGCAGCGTCAATTTGTGTTTCGTTTCATCTTGGGAGCGGGAGGGCAAGGGTCGGTGGTAGTATCAATAGATGGTGTCTGGTCTCTCATCGATCCATGTACTCAGATTAGGAATTGCTCGGATCTTCGCCCAGTGCTCCTGGATCTCAGGCCAGTCCTGAGATTGCGAAATAATGTTTGATCTAATAGGAGGTGTTCTCACTCTAGTATAGTATGGATCGTATGCCTTGAGGGTGGAAACGTGTTCGGCCAGTAGAAGATCAGCGCATGTGACCGTTTCACCGACGAGGAAGCCACTCTCACTATCCTGCCAAGAGTCGATTGCACACAGAAAAATACTGCCAATCCCCCCCCCCGAAATTAAGTTTCAAACTGCCAATATTGACAGTTTTACTGCTAATATTGGCAGGTTGAAACTAAATAGTGGGGAAATTGGCAGTATTTAAAAAAATAATGTTTTTCTATGTGTGTCCATGTATTGTGAACGAATATCGCGCACCTGGAGGAACTTTGTCATCTGGGCGAGGAAGTTGTCTCGTGCGGGTCGCACCACATCGATCAGTAGTTGCTCCTGGACAATGCATTTAGTAACGGCCGCTCACGGGCGCAAAATCAGACAGGACAAAGCGTACTTGGGTCATAAAACGCTAAATTTGTCGTCATTCTTCTCCGCAACGATGTTCTCTATCATGAGGTGAGATAACCGCGCAGCGGAGAAGAATGACAACACATTTCGAGATTTTGAGCTTATACAGCCTACCCAGTCTCCCTCGATGAAGCCTCCGAGGGTCAGAAAGAATGGTCGGATGATATTGAAGAAGTCTGAGCGAATAACATTTGATTTCTTTCAGAAGATGTTCAAACCTGAGTACTGGTCAACTACAGAGTCCACAATTGCCTGCTCGAAAATGTTCTTACCAGCGAATCCTGCACGTTCGGTTAGGAAAAAGTGTCGAAAGCCAAACCATACCCAGGACTCTAGCGAGATATCTTGCAATCGTGTGTGACTGTGCGATCTGTACTCCGTCTACTTCTAGCACGGGAAGAGCCTCGAAGGGCATGGCTGAAAAAAAACCGTTACGATTGGCCTTTTCGACAATTTATTCTGTAGCTTTTATTCAAATAAGTCATCTGCCTGCAATATACTGCATGTTTCGTGCATTTGGCAGTTTCTAAGCGCCAGGCTCATTTCTCACCCAATCACGAACTATAAGTGGTTCGTGGCGCCAATTCACGCTTAGGTCGTCATAACTTTGTCAACACGGCGGGTCACAATGGATTGTAGGCTGTTATCAGAGAGTGAAGAGCGATGAGTACGGGCCAAAGAAGACATTGCTACCAGTGTAATCGCTATACAAGAAATGATCACGAGTTTACATGGCTTGAGTTCGGGCCAGTCCTTGAAATCCACACGAATATCCTCATAAGGCTCTCCAGCGAGGGCAAAGAGCTGACGGGCTATCTAAAAGGCAAAAAAAACATATACCATAGCCTATTGCATTTAGAAAAAAATGTATTACCTCCCCTCGTGCCCGGAGGTTGAAGTAATACAACTTGTAATGGGGCATACCTGAATGGAGATTATGTCATAGCATGAACATTTAGCAGAAAAGCTGTCAATCATTGGATTATAACATATTTAAAGAAGTCGTCTTGGAAGTTTATGAAGAAAGTGAATGTCGAGCACGAGATTTTGAGAGCGCGGAATTTAGATGGACGCGGATTATTAATTTTCCGGACTCCCCGGACGGCTTTTTTACAAGGAAGTAGTAAGCGAATGAGTGGAGTGATGACTGGAGAGTGGAAGGAAGAGTCGACAATTGCAATCGAAGCCCCCTTATCGCCCCTCTTGGTATCGACAATCAAAATGTCTCCTCCCATGGAATTTCCTCTGCCTTCTGACGTTTTTCGCAGTACTCCTGGTGGAATTTGAGGGAGGGAATGAGAGACAGTGCTCCTTTGTCACTTGTGGCGCAGTTGTGCAGGGACTCGTTGGGACCTCGAACATTTGCCGGATTACAAAGACCAACACGCAGAGTCTAGCGAAAAATTGTAGAGTCATACTTAAATGCAGTCGAATATTATTGGGTAAACGAGCCTGGGAAGATGGCTCTGATGACTCCCCATTCCGATTTGCGTCGGATAACAGGCATAAAATATTTCACGCACTATATGCAGTGTGTGAATCATATTTTATTTCGGGATCACGAAATTTGCGCACAGACACTTCTGCACAAGACATTTCTGCACAGTACACATCCGCGTAGGCCATTTCCACACAATTCATTACTCCTTCCGTTTTCATTTTCATGAAATACTAGTAACATGAAAGTTTATGCTCTTGACGAAACAAACAACTTTGTTGCTTACAGCAAAACGTGGAAATGAAAACTAAACGAGTTATTCCAGAGCGGCATTGGTAGCTTCCGGAACACTTTAATCCAATAATAGCACTACAAAATTACTGGTTGCTGGATACAAATGTATGTTGGTAAATGTTATAAAGAGCCTGAAGTGAGTCTCGGAGATTTACTGAGATGTACAACTTCACAGTCTCCGCTTATATCATCACCACTCACATTGTTTATCTAAGGGTGGTCACTACTCTTTCCATATTTGTTTCTGCTATCGTCGTTTTCTGCATTGCGCACAAAACACCCAAGATGACCGGTAGATACAAGTAGTTCCTCCTATCCATGCAGGTATTACAATAACAAATATGGTACTTTATGAGTGCAGACAATATGGTGAAAGACAAGTGCCTCATGAATATTTACGCCATATTGGTGAAATGGAGATTTGCGCGGCGATAATGACGACGACGACGGCGCATCTGTAAACTTCACCATCGCGGCGAAAATGTCCCATGGCGCGGTCCTTTTCGCAAAGAACCTCTTCAGTTATCAGCAACTTTGATGGACTTTCACATCGGATTCGCCTTTTGTCCTGTCCTTCTCTTTCCTCTTCTCGGGTGCATCTCCTATGGATTCCTATGCAGAGTGGTGCACTTTCGCTACTGTGTGGTGATTGAACTCGTCCTTTTTACAATGGTGAAATATCTCGAGGTACTCACCGCCTTTTCATTTTCTCTCGTGACTGGTAGCATCGTGACTGCCTTTCTGCACAGACATCAGATAGTACAGCCACCCTCTTCGCCCTTCAAGCTATCGCCAGTATGATATTCGAACTTCAGATTGTAGATACTGAGAACCTGCAAGAATCAGTCCAGTCCATCAAACATGAAGCGCAACACATTCTAGACGGAATATCGTGCCTTTCAAGCATTCATTGGACTTGTCGTTTGCCATCCCACAGTTGCCATTTCTTATGCGTGGATACAGATCGCAAATGTCGACTACATTCACGAGGTATTATTTAGGGAGTGGTAATAGATGAAGTGTGACTTTAGAAGCAACCTGATATGTCATGGATAACGAGTGTAGGAAAAGACTGGATCGTGTACGACCATGAATTGAGTCCATGTGCTATGACAATCACGTTCTATGTAACTGTTGTGGTAGGAATATTCAGCGGTTGAAATAATTAATCTATCTCTGCAGATCGAATTGTGCTTGGTCCCATCATTATAGCGATGCCATGACACATATAACTGATACTGACACAACAGGTAAGAAGTATGAATCAAATCGTCAGAAAATCTTGTATAAAAGATTTTGATGAGTGTTCGGGCACGCGAGTATCACCGCTCAATGATTGTTCTACTGCTGCAACAAGTAAATGAATCAACTGTTTCTCATTATTTTTAGTGGTTCAGACCAGTATTCCCGCAGTATTCCTTTGTTTGCCTATGGCATTATACGCGTTCATCATATTTTTAGAGGTGCAATCACCAGGTTAGTTTCCCTAAGAATCGTCTGTGCCAAATTGCAGATCTTTGCGCTATGGCGGTTTTTCTCCCTCATCTTCATGGAATTGCTCATTCTGCTGTTCTCCTCCTCCGTACACAAGTATATCGTGCAGCAGTAATACAATTCATACGGAACTTGCCTAAAAAGTTGTGGAGTAAAGCTCCATTTTGTATTCATTGTTATCCTAATGTAAAAACAATGGCTTCACATGTTGAATATCGCCCCAGAACCTTGTCTCTTAGAAGGAATACTCCTGTATTATAAATTATTTTTATAAACCTCAAAATTACTGTTTGCTCAGGCTAAAACATTTTACCATTTAATTTCGTATATTTTTCATGTTACTATTATATAAAGAAATTAAATAATTTTATACTGCATTGAAATTTTTCATAATTCTCTAAACAAACCGTGACATTCAAACTCAAAAAGCACATTATACCCCTTAATTTTTCTTACAACCCTCATTTTCTCTCAAGACGCTTTTGAGGATACGGTAGGCACAATTATTTGGCAAAGTGCCATTCCGAACGTGCTTTCATGAATAGCTGCTTTTGAGGCCTGATTTGTTCTTGAATTTCGTTAATTTAGTCATGTCACATTCTCTAGATCACCACAACGTAAGGAATTGTAGAATTGTCGATTGTTTACTGTCGTCGCTCGTGGCATTGTTACAATGCGCGACGGGAGTTGTTGTAAAAGCGTGCTCGCGTAATTTGATTATCGCCCTACCTTCTACCCTACCATTGCTCTTTTCAGGAAGGAAGAAAAAAGGCCGATTCTTTCCGCGTGCATTGCCGCGGCCAATGCTCGCACGGGCAACTGCCGTGCAGCAAACACGGTGAGTGAATGACTTGAGTATGATGAATAAACTAAATGGGTGCGCACGGCTCTTTCCCTCAACCTATTGCCACTTCGATAACGAGAGTTCACATTCCGTAAATTTATAGTCATTCTCCTCCACCGCACGGTGAATCCATGATGGAATGAGAGAACCGCGCGGCGGTGAAGAATGACGACGATTTTACCTATTTTTAACCACTAGTTTCGGTACTTTGATTAAAGACGAAACCATGCGTTCTCCCTCAAAATTACCTTGAAAACAACGAAAATAGCGCTGGTCCCTTGGGATTTTCTGCAAGGGCGGCAAATGTGGAACGGTGTGAACTGTACGAACGTCTCAGCCCATATGAGCATATGAGCGTAGCCAGACTACACACGTCGGTCTCATACCATGGAGTGTTCACAACATGCCACTAACAATCGTCCCATGGGTTCTCCCCCTCTGACCAAGCAAGGCCATTCGTCAAATTTGTTGCGTCGTCGTGCAAACAGGGAACAACCGCCATCTTTTTGCACTCGCTGCACATCATTCATCTCACATCTCGTTTTGTGTCTTTCTAAGCCGCGCCCCTTTCGCCCAGACAGGTGCAAAGCACAGTTCTGTTCATATTGAAGTGCTGCCCTCACCTCAGTTATTATTAGGGGTTCAAAATCGGTTAATTTGTCATCAGTCTTCTCCGCCGCGCCGTTGTCTCATTCCACCATAAATAACCGCGCGGCGGAGAAGAATGACGACAAATTTACCGATTTTGAACCCCTGGCTAGTATGTGGCCCCATATCCCCTGCGTTCTTTGATTTTTCGGGTGTGAAAAAGGGTCATTTTGAGGGTGTAACCTTGGCGACTCTGGGTGTACATGTACAAATACACCAAAGGGTCTTATCTGAAAATTGCGAGTATTTTAGCATTTCTCCCTCCCTCGTGCGTTTTCTTTTCCATCATACAAAGTAAGCGAGAACGTGGGGCATTTTATTTGAGGATATCCCAACAATTATCTGTTCGTCCCCGCTAGCTAATTCCGTTGTAGCAAAGCAATTGGATGATAGTTTCTTTTCGCTGTTTGTCCCCATTGAGAATGTTCCAGCGATACAAAGGGGAAATTTGTCGTCATTCTTCTCCGCCGCGCGGTTGTCTATGAGGGAGTGAGACAACAGCGCGGCGGACAAAAATGACGATAAATTTACCGTTTTGAACCCTGGAATGTCCACCCGTAGAATTTGTCCGTTCCTCCACGTGAGTTGACTTGGGAGTGAATTTGACATTGCAAATAGTGCTGGCTGGATAGACTGAGCAAAGGAGGTCAAGCAAATGGGGAAGGTTCCCATCTTTTCCCCTTTCTCTCCTCTCGTATCTTCTTCAACCTTTCTCCCCTCTATCGCACTCTGAAACCGTGCAGTTTGCCGCTTGGGAGATCGCCGGAAGTGGACTCTTTAGGGGGCATTTCGTGAGTGTACGCATGTGCTGTATTGTCTCGGCTCTGTGCCAACGAGTGCGCAGATCGTCCCAAGACCATGCTGCGCACGCGAATTTTTGTTGCTCAAAAGTGCCAAAGTTGGGCGATTGTTTGCGTTTTCCTTCTTCTCCTTCTTCTTCTTTCTTTCATCGTGACTCAGCGCTCGTTTGTGATCGAATTGTAACTGTTTCAGGCCCTCTTCTGGTCGTGGAATGCGTGGTCAGTGAGGGACAAAAAGGAAAGCAAGAGGACCACAACTGCAACACTCCCAAATGTGCCGCAAGAGGAAAAACAAACAAAGGAAAGAGAAAAGCCAGAGTGAGTCTGTGTCGTCTCTCCCTCTTTTCTCCAACGGTTCAACCCTTAGTGTGTGTTTTTTTACTTGATTTCGGTTTGTGTTCGATATCAGTGCATTCCCATTGATTGATCAATCGGCCAAGAACAGGGAGGGGGATTGGATTAGCAGAGGGGGGAAGAAGGAAGATTGGTGCTTGATGAACGGAGGATGGGAGAAAGACGGAAAGTGAGCAAAAGAGAAGGGAGAGAAGAGATTCTGAGCGAATTGTCGAGTAACAATGAACAGCTGCCTTCTTCTCGAGTGATTGTAGTGTGGCCATGTGGATGTGGTTTCTACTTGGCTCCCTCGTGACCAGAAGAGACCACCACATCCACATGGAGAAACAGTCCTCGATTTCACCTTTTTGCACGTGATCCCTTCCAGAGATCGCCAAATGCACAACGAAACGCGCAGTTGGGAATTTCTTTGTGCTATTGACCGGCCGATCACGAGCTATCAGAAACGCACAAGGTATTAGCGTTTTGCGGTCTATTCTCTCCTCTTCTACCCCCACCCCCTCCTTCAATCGCGTCCCATTTCAAGCAGTAAAAGTGCGATCAGGGGGGAAAGGAACTGTGGTCGAGTGTCAATGAAAGGTCAGGAGATCTGGCTATCCCCAGGCACTCTCTGCGTCTCTTCCTTCCTCCTTCTCCTCCATGCACTCTACCACCCCCCCCCTCGACTGGTCTGTCTGTCTATCTGTCGCATTGTACATTCTTCCTTCATCCTCTCGCAATTCTCACCCCGTTCAACTGACGCCGAGAGACCGCCGCAATTTCTATATCTACTCCCTCTTATCACTTTTACACCCAAGCTATTTCTTTTGTAGTTCGTGGGTTGCTCCAATGGTTGCTTCCTTTTCATGCTTGTGACTCATTCCCTCTTTCGCTTCAGTTCGGCACAAATCGCCTATCCCATTTGCCTCTCTCGCCCGCCGACTTTTGGGTGCAGATCGCGAATCTCACTGAATCATCCATCCCCTTCGCTACAGTTTGTTGCGGCTGCGGGTATTTATACTGGACATCAACCGGGGGAGAAGGGTCGAAGATTTGTTTTCTCTGAGAAATGGGAGATCACGCCACCCCACACAATTCTGGAGTGCAAAGCGTATCACTTGGCCCCCTCCCCTGCTCTGTGTTTTCTTGGCAGTCTAGAGTTCACGTGCATTGATCCTCTCAATTCACGTGATCAGTCTTGGTCGCGTAAATGAGACTGTCCCGACCCCTCCCATTCCCTTGCCTTCCCAAGGCCTTCTTTATACTAAAGGCTCTCATCTCATGCTCCCTTCCACTTCCTCTGCCGCAAAGTGGCGTTCATCTGTTCTCTTTTTCACATAATCTTTCCTATTTTGACTACATGAATCACTGTTTCCGCAACACAACAGCCGTTCGCCCCGCCCCGAATTGCAGCCATTTTGTCAACATGGAAACATCTAGAAGAGGCTAATCGTTCCATTTTGTGTCTAGGGCAGAGGAAGTCCAAGCAGAAGTCCATTTTTCTGTCCTCTAGTTCCGTCGGAGCTGTTGTCAATCACGTGAGAGCAACAACCGCTCCGATGGAACTAGACGACCGAAAAATGTACTTTTGCTTGGATTTCCTACACTAGTTGTCTCACAACCACTTCCTCCCCTGGGGCATTCTCCATTCTTCTCGCTGTGTTGCTAGGATGACCTGCCTGTTGTGCATTCCGTTTCGATCTCTTTTTTTTCTCAAGCGTAGGTGGATCGTCCAAAGAGTGTTTTGTGTTTCTGGCATTGAATGGTGTGAATGGCCGAATGATGACACGGTCATCTCTGTCTCTCCCTTGGCTAACTCGTTCCACCCAATGAGGAATGAGGGTAGGGGAAGGGTAGGTATTGGGAGCCCCCAACAGGAATACCGCCCTTCTCGAGGGACACCTCAATATGTAGAGAGACAGACTATGGGGAGAATGGAGGGCGAGGCCATCCGACTGAGATCATCGCATGTGATAAGTCCATTCGCCTTCCCTCTTCGACACTATATATTAGAATCCTGTCTGCGTGTCTTCTCCGAGTTCACTGATCACCCATTTTCAGAAGGGTAAATCGGTAAATTTGTCGTCATTGTTCTCCGGAGCGCGGTCGTCTCACTCCCTAATAGCAAAATTGCGGAGAAAAATGACGACAATTTTACCGATTTAGATCCCCTAATGTTCAGTTGAGACAAAATGATTTATTGCAGCAAGCATCGTCCATGCCCCGTGTGCAGTAGAAGCTAAACCGATCGTCATGGACCACAAACCGAACGTCCAGAGGTGAGAATTCTTTTCATACAGAAAAGCGCTCAGAAAAACTGTCTATTTACCATCTGACAGTCTTTTTCTGATATTTTTCTGTGTATTCTCGTTTGGGACAAGATGCAGCTGCAGAGATAGAGAGCTGGCTGAAATGATAGAGAGTAGGGAGTCGAGTAGCGACGGTCGGCCCCCATGTTCCTCCTCCCCTTCTTCTCGCCTTCACTTTCTGCGAATGGTGGTGGCCTCACCGACCGATCAGTGTGATCTCTGTCTGTGTTGCTCACTTCTGCTTTTGGTCTTTACTCTCATCACTTACTGTCACTCAACACCGCCCCTGGTCCTCTGCTCATTGGCCTCCATACTGGCGCATATTATCTCGCTCTTCTTCTTCTTCCTATTTACTTGTCTTGACACAACACAATGTCTTAGTAGTGATCATCTATGACTAGACTGTGTACTGGAGGATGGTTGAACGACGGTATCAGAGAATGAATGCCTCCTCTCTCCCCACTCCGTTCCCACTTTCTGATAAGCATTCGAAGGCATCGGGTAAACCGCGAACTCTCCCCACATAAGGCTGTCAGATAACCTTCGCCCTCTAGATCTCCTTTATGTTCTCATTGCGAATCAATTGATGTAGTTTGTCCACCCACATACTTCCTTCCCAATGCACTGTAGGCTGAATATCACTTGTCCAACGGAAGAAGACGAAGAAAGATGAACGAAGATTGTAAGATGAGATTCTCCCAACCGTCGTTCTTCTTCCTTCATATCCATCGATTATTCAGCCATTATCTCCTTCTCTTCTCGTTTGCTATCACTGAATATCACTTCGCGCATTTCTCACTCATAAAACAACCACGTAAATAGACGGGAATGACCACTAATCACTTCGCTTAACTCTGCAGCGACTGCATGAAACGAAATTTGAAATATTTATCCGAAGCAGAGCAAAAGCTAGGGGATCAAGGGTGTGATTCAATTAGTCAAAAACGTTTCGACGCATTTATTCTCTGTAGTGAGTCCTGCCACGAAAATAGACCGAGCGTTGAATCCTTGATCGAGACTTTCCTTCTGCGGCTCTCTTGGTTGCCTAGTCCCTTCTAGAAGAGGTTGACCCAATACAATTTCGTGTACAGGATGCCATCGGCGGCAGAATCGTCAACGTCGACGGGCGAATCCTCCAAGGGTTCAAAGCCACAAATGAAGAAATTCACTATCTCCTCGTCGTCTCAGAATGATAAACTCAAGGTTTATCCCCCGTACTCTGTTAACGAGTATGAATCATGAATATGTTCAGCAGGATGGAGAGAAGGTCTACAGTACTGTCGAGGATTTCGTGGATGACTTTGTGGATGTTCCCGAGAAGCGGCGACCAATCCATCGTGTCAGTTACTTCTTTCCTTGTCTTCCTCTCCTACTCACACAAACGGGATGATATAGATGCCTGTTCCTTTACGCATATCCAACAGGTTCCTTCAGTTGCCAAAGGAAGTGATTAGGAAGAGCGCCTCTCTTCTTCTTCATATTGATAGAGATAGTGGCGGGGATAGCGTGAGAGGGGGGAAAAGAGTCTCCCTATCGGCCGATCAGGCCATTGTTAACTACCTTTGGACTACACGTGAGAAGTGTGGATGGCACTCACCTGATAGCATGATTGTCTCAGATCTGCCAACTTAGGGGGGGGGGGTCATTCGGGGGTGGGATGATCAACAAAATGATCCAAACCACCGTATCATCGAGACAAACAAAACAACAGTTGTGTTTAGGTACTCGTTGCTACAAATGGAATCGCCGCCGTTAAGTGCATGTTCTCCATCAGGAAGAAACTGCAGCACATATTCAACAACGACCGCATCGTCAAGTTCATTTGCATCACGACAGAACAGGAGATCCTCTCAGGAGCAGGTGAGATAGTCTCCCGATAAGAGAGGTCCTCTCAATCACGAGGTCAAGGAATGAGAGGAGTAAAGGGCATATCGTCACTCCAACCATGAGATCATTAGATGTCAATCATTACCTCCTTTGACCAATGTTGCACGCGCATAACAACAGATTGGCCCACGAGATAATAAAGCGCTACACGTTGATTGTTCGCCCACCTAGTCACCACTGTCTAATGCGTGCACTCTAGTGTAAATGGGCGAATGAGGTGTTCAACATCTCTTTTACATAGAGACCGCTCCAAGGTCGGGGTGTTCCATTTATTCAACCCTGGGAATTGTTAAAAAAAGAGCCGAGATAACATCGATTTAGCTTGTCGTGGAAAGTAGACAAATTCATGTGTTGTGTGAGAATTTGTCGAGGTAACGGCAGCCTTTGCTTTCTGATCACGGATCTGATAAAGCCTATGTGATATAGATCAAAACAGCTTGGCGGAACTCGAGATATGGGTCTGGAGAATCTTAGGTGTAGGCTTAGAGAGTCGCCGATAGAGATCAAGGATGATACAAAGAACGGGTCAATTGTGGTGGTAAACAAGAGGAAAACGGTTTGACGAGGGAGACCAACATGGAGTCAATCTCTTTACAGAATATCTCAAGGAATGCGACTACTACGTCACATCGCCGAGTGGAGAAAACAGGAACAACTTCGCAAACGTGGAGGAAATTGTGTCGCATGCCATAGAACAGAAGGTGAGATCTTTGTGACTCTGTGGGTGGAAAACAACAGTACCACAATGGCGGAATGGACACTTGCGCCGTGTGAATTCGGGGCTCAAAAAGTTGTCGTCATTCTTCTCCGCCACGCGGTTGTCTATGAAGGAATGATACAACCTCGCGGCGGAGAAGGTTGACGGCAAATTTACCGTTTTTGAACCCCTAGTGGCAATATCGACAACGCAGGCGCATCTGTCCACCTCATCATTATGGCGCAATTGTACTCTTGTCTTACGACTATTACTGTGCGTATGATGGTATTATTTCTCAGGTGGACGCAGTATGGGCTGGATGGGGCCATGCATCGGAGAATCCAGAACTGCCCAAGCAGTTGGCCAAGCACAATATCATCTTCATCGGGCCTGGATCGGATGCGATGGCGAGTCTGGGAGACAAGATTGCCTCCACCATCATTGCACAGGTAAGGAGGATTCAACATGAGTCATGGATATGGGGTTCAAAAACTGCAAGTTTATCGTTATTCTTCTTCGCCGCGCGGTTGTCTATGACGGAATCAGACAAGCGCGCGGTGGAGAAGAATGACGACAAATTTGCCGTTTTTGATATATATAATTCACTGTGTATTTTCAGTCAGTGAGCATTCCCACGATCGAGTGGTCTGGATCGGGTCTGATCCTCGACGATGCAAGCACTGCCGATGTCAGTTTTTCTCCGTTATTCCCTAATCGATGGTGCGATTTTAGGGCCACATCTGCGTGTCTCAGACACTATTTATGAAGGCCTGCGTGGCTGATGTCAAGGAGGGACTGGAAGCAATCAAGGCGCACAGGATCCCATATCCAATGATGGTCAGTCTTTCATCATAACTACCAGGGGTTCAAAATCGGTAAATTTGTTGTTATTCGTATCCGTCGCGCTGTTGTCTATGAGGGAATGAGACAACGGCGCAGAGGAGAAGAATGACTACAAATGTACCGATTTTGAACCACTAATCCATAGATCATTCCCTTATCCATAGATCAGGGTGCATCCTTGACTGTTCTTCCTGCTCAATACGCTTATCCAACGCATCTCATCTCATTCCTGATCGTTTCGCATAGACAAAGATCATCGCTGCTTCACTCGTTGTCTCTAATCCATCGCCCACTTTTTGCTTGCCTCAGCCATATTCGATCCTCCCTTTTTCTTTCTCTTTCGTTCATACTCTGCCCTTCCATCTGATAAGCCTCACAAACCGATCAGCACACGAAATAAGACACGACGAATGTCATTGGTTCAGTGATTACTGATAACAGTGAAAATGATGATATATCACGAAATAATTATCCAAATGCACGGACCGTTGCGATGCAAACGATTTCATGAAAACGATGATGTGTTTGCAGATCAAGGCCTCTGAAGGAGGCGGAGGAAAGGGAATCAGACGCTGTCTCAATGAGACTGACTTCAAGGAACAGTTCATCCAAGTGCAGACTGAAGTGCCCGGATCGCCCATATTCCTCATGAAATGTCTCGAGAACGCGAGACACATCGAAGTGCAGTTGATCGCGGACAGATATGGATGTGTCATTCCCCTCTTCACACGAGATTGCTCAATCCAGAGGAGATGTCAGAAGATCATTGAGGAGGCACCAGCATCCATTGCTCCTGAGGCCACTCTGAAGAAGATGCAGGAGGTAGGATAGTACACTGAGGAATAAGGGGAATGGAATCTATTCAGGACGCTGTGAGAATTGCTGAACTGGTGGGATACGAGAGTGCGGGCACAGTGGAGTACATGTACCTTCCCCACGAGGACAAGTACTTCTTCCTCGAGCTCAATCCCAGACTCCAGGTAATCAGAGTCCCTTGTATGACCTCATTCCTTCATTCAGGTCGAGCATCCATGCACTGAAATGCTGGCGAACATCAACATCCCCACAATCCAACTCCTAATCGCCATGGGATTGCCCCTCAACAGAATTGCCGACATCAGAAACTTCTATGGTTCGTCGTTCGCCCTCAATTGGCTTAAGTAAGCATACTCTCAGGACTGCCCCAAGATGGCAAGGAGAGTCTGCCTGTGGAGAGGGTGCGAACAAACACGAACTATGCAGTTATCGCTGCCAGAATCACGTCCGAGGTTCGTGTGGAGATGTAAATGGATGAATTATCTATTGGCAATAGTATCGATTGATAATGGGCTGACGAAAATATAAAAAAGGCTTATATTAGTGACATTCAGGATCCGGCTGACTTCTTCCGTCCCTCGACTGGCCGACTCGAGTATCTCAACTTCCGATCCGCTCAGAATGTCTGGGGGTACTTCTCCGTCTCCAGTAGCGGCAGAGTCAGTATTACTGTTTCTTCTCCTCGTAATAACTCCGATTTCCTCAGGTGCACGAGTTCGCGGACTCTCAATTCGGCCATCTCTTTGCCAGAGGAGCCACTCGGTATGGAATATCTACCCGTTTACTCTTCTCAATCAGTTGACTTCAGACGCGAAGCCATTTCCACCCTGCTGTGCGCCCTGCAGGAACTGGAGCTGCGAACAACATTCACTACTCAGGTTCATATTAGGCCCCCTCAAAGGGACTCACTTACTTCCCCCTGCAGGTGTGCTACCTGGTGGATCTGCTGAAGGAGGAAGACTTCATGCAGAATCGATTCAACACTCAGTGGCTGGACAGGAGAATCGCAGACAAAGTCCAACAGGTGAGGGCGATAGCGTGATTCTCACAGTCATTGTCTCTTGCAGCGCATTAACATACCTGACCACGAGGTGATCGCTCTGAGCTCTGCAGTCATCGGACAGAACAGAGTCACGCACGCGTTCAACAACTTCCGCAATGCCATCGAGAGGGGGCAGGTAAGGAATAGAGGAGCACGAACACTATAATATTGAATGGATCCAAACGTTTCCTTCAAGGTAGGGTGGGGTGACTCGACCATTTAGCAAAACGACATATCATTTCGAATCTGCGTGTTTCATTGCCCATTCGTCTCTATAGCGCAGAAACGGCCGCTGGAATGAGGTTAGGCGGGAATAGCTCGGCTCGGCTCAACGAGCCGTCTAACTTCATTCCTAGCGGTCGTCTCTACGCTATAGAGACGACCGGAAAGGCGCGGATGGAAAAAGATTCCCACCCAATTATAGGGGTTCAAAATTTGTCGTAAATTTGTCGCCATTCTTATCTAACAGTGCGGCGGAGAAGAATGACGACAGTTTTACCGATTTCGAACCCCTGGTTCGTTCGTTCAACGTTTGAACATTTTTTATAAATAAATTGCAGGTGCTGCCTACTGAAGATCTGACTGAGACGTTCCTCTTTGACCTGGTCATGAACATGAAGATCTACAAGGTGCAAGTGACTCGATTCGGAGATGACGACTTCATTGTGTACCTGAATGGAGCAACGACGACTGTCTCAGTCAGAAATCAGGGAGACTCGAATGCAGTCCTTGTGAAGTACAAGGACAAGTCATACACTTGCCATCTCGAGGAGTCCAGTGACAAGTTCCGAGTGCGTTTTCTTTACATTATAATTTACTAGACCGAAGTGGGAAGTAGGGCATGCATTTGGGAATACGGTGCGCGTTTCCGTCTCTGCGCGTTAATGACCCATTATTTCTCGCTCATTATACCCTACTGGTCGGAATGAGAGGGCAGGCAGGCAACTATGACGCATTATAATTCCTGAATGTGACATCCTAATGGGAACACAATGGCAATTTCTACTCCATTTCAGGTAACAATCGGTCGTTCCATGGTCACCTTCGAGAAGGACAACGATCCCACTGTCCTCAAGTCCCCCTACACTGGACGACTGTTGGCCTTCAAAAAGAAGAACATGGAGATCGTGAACCTGAGTGAGACCTACGCGTCAGTCGAGTCAATGAAGCTCGTCTTCAATGTCGAGGTACGTCTAAACATGAACTAGGATTGAAAGCTTAGGTACGAGAATGGTTCTGTTTCAAGAATCAATGAGTTCTTAGACGTCCCGGACATTGAAACATATCTGATTTCGTGCTCGAATTGCTAACCATAGTCTATGGTATATCATATCCATTGATGAGCCATTTCCTTGCAGGTGAAGAAGGTGCCCGGTCGGTTGGAGCACGTTGCAAAGGAGGGAGATCTCCTCTTCCCTGGATCTGTCATTGCACGAATCCATGAACAGAGGGTAATCGTTACTCGGGTTTCTAAATCAGTGGTAAAGCGCATTTCTTAGTCATCTAATCATTTCGGAGCAGTTGTCTCTGCATTCGATAGATAATCGTTCTTAATGGATTAGACGAATGAGAATTGCAATTACTACCACCGACTTCTAAACCCTAAGAGTCACCGTTCATCGTCATACTCTCACCTATACCATTCCCAGAGCTCCGAGGAGTACCGTCCCAAGCCGTTCACCGACATCTTCAGTGAGTGGATCGAGGACAGCGCGATCGAGGACCCAATCTCGAACAACGAGACCAAGAGGTTCCAGCACACCTTCCAGGTATGGGATTGTTGTTGTTGTTCTCATTCAAATGATTTTCATTCAGCAATGCCAGTACTTCGTGAATGGCTCAGTGCCTCCGGGCATGGAGAAGCGTTCGAATGAACTGGTGGCTGATCTGTTCGAGCAATTGGAGAGTGACACACTTCCTCATCTCATGCTGAAGAAGGCCATGGACCAAATACAGAACAGATTGCCCGAGCCTGTTATGAGACAGATCAAGGCAGCTGCGGACATTCCAACTATGGACAAGTTCAAGAAGATCAGGTGGGTTATAGTGGATCTAAAACGGTAAATTTTCGTCATTCTCCTCCGGAGCGCTGTTGTCTATCAGAAAATGATACAGCCGCGCTCTGGAGAACAATGACGACAAATTTACCTATTTAGAAAACCTGGTGGGTTACGGTAGTTGAATGATATGGTATGACTGGGTTCAGAGACATCCTGGACAATCACTTCTCTCGCATGCAGCCATCCGAGTTCGAGGCAATGAGGGCCATCTGCAGTGGGATGTACGCAGTGTGCGAGAAGTGAGCTTCTTCCCAATAACATTTGATGAAACATATTCCCTCCAGGTTCATTGGCGGTCTCCTCTCCCATATGGTGGCTGTTGTGGACACGCTGATGACCGAGTACAAGAACTGCGAGAAGTTCTTCGAGACGGATCAGTACACGGACGCTGTGGCTCAGTTGAATGAGGCGGTAAGGAATTCGTCCATTTGTCATGTGTTCTTCGGTCATAGAGTCGAATAGTTACATAGAAATGTCTGAATTCATTCACAAATTCCTTACTAGGGTAGGAAATCCAAGTAGAATTACATTATCTGTCGTCTAATTTACTCGAAGCGGTTGACCCTCCCACGTGACGAACAACCTCTTCGCGGGATTTAAACGACAGAAAAAGTACCTTTGCTTGGATTTCATACTCTACTACTTACAGTACGAGAATGACAAGGACAAAGTGGTCGCTCTCATCTACTCGCACACTCAATTGAAAGTGAAGAACAAGTTCATGGTGTCACTCCTCAACGCAGTGGAGAAGAAAGGAATGTACCTCGTGGCGCCTCTCGAAGGGAACCTCAGAGAGATCGGTTAGCGAGACCCATCCCGATCGTGATAGGAGGATACCGTATTCAGGAAATCTCTTCAAGACCGAGCAGGTCAGCAAGAAATGCCGTCATCTGATGCTTCAGAACAGCCGAGTGAAGTACCGCAAGTTCGTCAACAAGGTATCCTCAAATCCAGGGAAGTTTGCAAATGAATCATGTTTGTAGATCCTGTGGGACGCAGAGGAGATTCCTCTGGAGGAAAGAAGCAGCTGTGAAGTTCTGCCTGTGGGAGAGGCGATTGGTAGACTGAGGAAGAAGTTCATCGACATGGCAGCGGAGAACGAGAACTCGCCCCAGAAGATCTTCGACTGCAGTCCATGGTGTCACAAGGTTAGTTGATTTGCACCGTGGTAAATATTATTGCTCAATTCTCTGGAGTAGCAAAGGCTGAGGACTTTTCCCATTTTTGCACTTGAGGTCATCCACGAATTCTTCTTCGATAACGCCCTTGCTGATCTGGCCATTCGTGCGTACATCGGACAGCATTTCGCTGTGGAAGACATGCAAAGGTAGTCATTTATCTGTTTCTAACTCGTTTTTTTCATTTCATCTAGCATGTCTGCATGTTATATGTAGGGTTTCTAAGTCGGTAGTAAAGTGCATTATTAATTCGTCCAATGCTCTCGGAACGGTTGTCTATCGGCACAAAGAGACAACCGCTCAGCGGAAATTAGACGAATGAGAATTGGATTTTTATGCAGATTTATATACCCTAGTATTGTGTATTGCATGGTGCATGCCTCACCTCCCTTTGTTAATACCCTCACCTCACCTCAGATCCCCTTCCAGGTCCGAGCTGGGAACGGGAGCAGCCACCGTCTACGACTTCTGCATCGACAACTCCAACCTCATGTACGTCTAGTAGTGGTTCAAAATCGGTAAATTTGTCGTCATTTTTCTCCATCGCGCCGTTGTTTGTGAGGGAATGAAACAACCGCGGGGCGGAGAAGAATGACGACAATTTACCGTTGTTGAACCCCTAACATTCATTCTCCGGTGCAACGGAATAACCTTGGAAATATAGGCACTACATGTCCTCTGAGAACAACCAGTACATCTCCATCGTCAAGTTCTCAGTCAACTACGAGGGATTCCTCCAATCCGTCACCCACAGCAACATCGTCAGTCATTTCCTACCTATGATCATATATGAGCTCTAGTATCGACCTGGATGCGTATAAATGATTTACAAGTTGATAGTGCAGCCAGGAAAAGTATCGTCTAAACCTCATAGTGACATTCAGATCAGTGGTCTCGTGTCCAAGTTCCGTGCCATGGGAGTCAAATCGAATGGCAGACGGTCCACTCTCCGCGTCACTTTCCTCGTCAATGTCATCGACTTCCACGAGGAGGAGAGGAGACAGGCTGAGGAGGAGGTTGGTATACACTCAAAGAGGCTCCAATACGCTATTCTTCTTCCAGGAACGTCGTCAGGGAGAGACCGCTGCGTATTTCCGCGAGGCGCTGCTCGAGGAACTTCCCCAGCACTCGAAGAGAGACGAACACCTGGTGGATCAGGCTGAGATCGTAAGTGGAATTAGGGAAACAAAGGGTGGAATGTTGTGTAACAGGCAGCGAAAGAGATCCGTTCCGTGATCAGCAAGGAGCTCACTGCCGTCAATGTCATCGCCCACGTTCTTATTTGCAACAAGAACAAACCTCTCATGCAGGTACTGTACCCCATCTTGCGGGCACTTTAAAATTATATGAATACTATGGATTGTAAATCGGTAGTAAAGTGCATTTTTTATTCGTCTAATTCCCGCGAAACGGTTTTCTCTACGTTTGATAGAGAATGGAGAAGAATGACGGCAAAACAGAAAAATGCTCTTTGCTACCGATATACAAACCCTTGTGAAAGCCTGAAAAATAATTAATGATCAGGTGGACCTCCTCGGAGCGGAGAAGCTCGAGTTGTGGAGACTTCCCGATGACGCACGATTGATGAGCGAGAAGCTGAGCAATCAGCACCTCTACCAAGTGGATGACCCCACCGACAAGAGATTCTCTCGTATATTCGTCCGTGAGATCGTGGAATTGCCCATTCGACCGGAGACACCTGACTTGTGAGATTACGGTAGATGAGAGTGGTCAATCATTGGTTGATTCAGTGAGGAAGAGATCGAGAAGGCGATCGTCAATCAGATGGACCGTGCCTGTGGAGCAATCAACGTCACTATGAGTCACAAGATCGAAGTGACCAAGAATGTAAGCATAGTCAAAAGAAGATAAGAGGAGGGGATAGACATAGAATTATCATAGACTAGGCCCAATACTCATTCTTTAGCGTCGTGCTAGTATTTGGTGCACAGAGGCAGAAAAGGACCTGCCGCAGGTAAGGGAATGACTGAGTGGATGGATAGTGGTTGAAAGAATGTGCATTGATAGAATGTGTGATGCAGTCAGTACAAGCATGAATTGTTCCGTCCTCCATAATAGGGTGTCGAAATCGGTAGTAAAGTGCATTTCTCATTCGTTAGATTTCCGCGGAACGGTTGTCTCTACGTTCGAAAGACAACGGCTCCGAGTGGATTAGACGAATGAGAAATGCAATTTACTACGTTTTAGAATCGCTAGTCCATAACAGTCCTCCCTTTGTTCACTGTAGACAGTTGCATGAGACATCCACCCTCCACTTCGTTCTCAATTTTCTTCTTTCAGGCCGTCTTCGTAGGCAACCATCTCCTGCTCTCGGTCACTTTCCCCAAGATGCCGGTCAACTTCACCAAGGTATGAACTAGCGCTTTGCCCCTCTTACCACTAGCAGCGATGTCCGAGTGGTTAAGGAGTTAGACTTGAAATCTAATGGGCATTGCCCGCGTAGGTTCGAACCCTGCTCGCTGCGAATCTTTTGCTGTTTTCGAATAATGACCCAGAGGCATTTAGTAGCGTTTATTGTTCGTCTGACTGATGTTTTCGATTCAGGAGAACGAGGAGTTGCTGGATGAGAAATTCGTCGAATCCATTCGTGCTATGAGGCCGATCCTCTTCAAACATCACGTTACTGAGGCAAGCATTGTCCCAGAACATTTGTTCTGTTACCTGAAATCAGGCTAAAATTCAATAATTTCAGGTGGAGATTGTGTACGCCAAGGTGGACTCGCACAGCTCGGGCACTCGTACTGCCATGAAGAGGAGAATCAAGTTCCTGGACAAGACCGGAGTCACTCCCGAGTTCGGAATCTACGATGAGTGGCAGAAGGTATAGCTACAGTATCCTGGTCCCTAGTAAGGTTTCTTAACAGGAGATCACACCTGTCGCTCGCTCTCACCAACTGTATGAGTGCACCTTGGGCAAGCACCATCCGATCAAGAAGATCGAGAAGAAGAGGAGTGTGACGAGGGCAATCAGAACAACCTACGTCTACGACTTCCCAATGCTCTTTGGTCGTGCGTGTCTCAAGAGGTGGAAGAGACTATCCAAGGATGAGAAGGAGCCACAGCTCTTTGAGAAGTGATATATACTCCATGAATCTGAAACAATGAACACTGTTCAGGCAATTCGCAAGACTACGGCCCGAGCAGCAGGATGCATTTGAGAGGACGGACTACAGGAAGTTCTACGATGAGGCAGAGTTGGTGTACGTCCCTGGGGCATCACAATTGCGAGTGGTGGAGGACAAGAACGAAATGAAGAGGAGAGCGGACAACTGCAACAATGAGACCGGAGTGGTCAGTCCTTTGCTACATATTAGGGTTTCTAATTCGAGAGTAGAGTGCATTCGTCTGTTGTCTGATTCACGAAGAGCTGTTCTCTCATTCATGCAATAGACACCCTCTCC
>JACMIF010001637.1:0-22341 GCA_014805445.1 Diplogasteroides magnus | reverse complement strand
CATAGTCCATGATGACATAGGTGACCATACCTAAAACGAGTTCCTCGCTAGCAAACACCACCTAATGAACCAATGTGACAAGACTTATGCAACAACCTAATACTTATGCTAGGCTAAGGGTTACGGTACTTATGCTAGGCTTAGGATTACGGTATTTATGCTAAGCTTACGCGTACGGTATTTTTGGTTTTGGGTTACGGTACTTATGCTAGGCTAAAGGTTACGGTACTTATGCTAGACTTATGATATGCTTAGGACTTACGGTACTTATGCTTGGGGTTACAGTACTTATTCTAGGCTTAGGGTTACGGTACTTATGCTAAGCTTATGCCATGCTTAGGGTTACGGTACTTATGCTATGCTTAGGTTTCGGTACTTATGATAAGATAATCCAATGATTATGCTAGGCCTACTGATACGGTACTTATGCTAGGCTTATCTTAGGCTTATTCTATGCGTATGCCGAACCAATAGTTACCCGTCGCGTAAGCGACGTGGGACCATTCTGGTAATTATAGAATCGAGTTCAGTTCATTCTTCTTACCAGGAAATAGGAGATGAGGATCTTGTGCGAGGAGTTCAGCAGGATGAAGTTCCTCCTCATGTACTCCCATGTCGATGAATTCCTGAATAGAAGGACGCATTTCTCTGATCCCCATTTGATTACAAACTTGTGCAGCATCAATGAGAGGGACGAGTTGTGGATTATCTTTTGCACTCAACTACAATGGACAATCACTTCCTTGTCTACTGAACCCCAACCTCTGTCAGGACTGCAATCACTGCCACTCCATTCTCTTGTCCAACTGCATCGGCGAAACTCGCATATTCTGTGTTGTAGTGAACGAAGTGAAACTGAAAGAGTAATATCTCATTCGGGACAAGAACACTCCTCCCACCTCAGCTGCATATTGTACTCCATCAATGAAATGTTCACTTCCAGCAATCTGCATGGGAGATCCCCAATGGGCATGGTATTGGACCAATTTGAATGCTCCATCGAGATGAGAGGCCGTGTACACTATAACAGTCTGTATATTTACTTCACTAAAAGTAATTATATCGCATACCTGCATTGGAATCTTCTTTCATAAAGACTGTGAAGCCATGAGAGGCCATTTCCTGAAGGAACTTCCTGTTGACAAATCTACTCTGTTACTTACAAGATGAATGTGGTCGGTTACATCATTCCCATAGCTCGGATTCAGTTGTTCTGCATCGTGGTTCGTTGTGTGAACAGTATTGGCAGTATCAATTTTGATGGGCGACTGTTGAGTATTGTCACTGTCTGAAAAAATGACAATTCGTCTTCATCAATGCAGAAACTGACGTCCGAAGCACGCGACACGAATGACATTGTCAGCCAGGAGTCTACCTGCCCGGTTACGGTATCTCCATGAAGAAGTACCTCCACACGATAAGACACTGAATAGAGATTGATGCTGCGTTCAAAACGTTGTTTCTGGTTACCAAACTCGTTCAAAAGCGCACTTTTTCTCGTTACGTGGAAACAAATGGAAACATTGCCCTAACTTTTTTCTTGTTAAATATACCAATTTTCCGTTAATTAGTAAAAGATTTGTCTCGTCGAGACGAGCATTTTGCTCTCTTCAGATCTCAAAAAGTTGAAAACTTATGCCAGTTTTTCCAAAAGCGCGCGAATTCAAATTTTAAACGTTTCCGATATGGAAAAGTGGCATAACTCCCTCAGTTTTAAACATTTTTTGAGATCTGAAGGGTGAAAAATGCTCGTCTCGACAATGAGACTCAACAGCCATTCTTCAACTCACAATGCTCTGTCGGTTGGCCATTCAACATCTAAGAATCGACCATTTCTCTTTATTAATCTAACACGAGCTTGGGCAGCTGGATTTGGGCAGCTGACAATTGCACGTAGACATGCATTGCGAGTCGAATATGTTACCTGAACAGTATGATTGGCAGTTATCATGAGATTGGTTATGTTTCACGAAACCTATGAATTCGAAATTGGTGAAACAAAGCGGAATTGTCGTAAAACTTTCAACCGTAATGCAGAATGGGACTGACTGTTGTACTCGTGCATGTGATACACGTTCTCTTCACTGCACAATTTCCATTCTCTTCGTTGGCCAAATTTCGACTGCACGATTGACAGACTGATATTGAGAATGGAATGGGAAGGGTACTGTAGTCTTGTACTTACGAGATGAATCGAACATCCTTGCACATTGAGATGAAAGATGGAAGAATATGCCGAAGAGTATTGCAGAATGGAATAACATGTGAGATCTGAATGATCTTCCTCTAACTCGTCCTTTTATATCCTTTCTTCATTGGAATGAGGTTGTATCCAGAGGAGAGATTGTAATTGCATAGTTCTTGTAACGAGACATTTCTGTACAAGAAAATGGTCAAGATCTGTCATTCCGGGGGTATGACAAAAGAGCAAAAATTAAATCGCCTACTACCTAAATCGCCAATGCAAAATTACCAATGACAAACCGCTAAATGCTATAATTCGGTCTGGGCTCTAGGCGCGCGCAAGGCACCATTTGACTTGTTGTGACCAGTGCCATTTTTCTTGAAACATATTTACGGCGAGTTGGCCAAAAACGACAAACTGTGACTGACCATAAAAAAGCAGCGATTTTTTTTTGAATATCACATTTTTTCGAGAGTTTGTCGGATACCCTGTTTTGACACCTCTCGCTGAGAGATCAGGCGTCCTCCTCACTATCTCATGCCATCACTGTTTATTACAACTGTAGTAGATTACAATAACAGCATACCAGACTCGTATGGTTATGTAGGAATTAAAATAGCAGTAATTTTCGAAAAAACGTACGACTTTTCATATCCCCTTTTTCAATTTTTTCCAATCTGTTAAAGGAGAGGGGAGTAAAAGAATTATGTTTGGTAGTTGGTAATCATCACATGTAGCCTGACTCTTGAAACCTTACCCAGAACGAGTTATCGCGTTTGGCGGTTTGCCGTTTTTGGTGAACCCGGCGCAAATATGTTTCACGAAAAATATTACTGGTAACAACAAGTCGAATGGTGCCTTGCACGAGCCTAGAGCCCTTCGCTAGATCGAGTTACAGCGTTTGGAAGTTTTGTCGTTCTCTTTGGCGGTTTTTTCGCAGCTCCGTGATCCCATTTCAAGATATAGTCAACTTTATTACAGATCTGACTGATTATTAGGCACAATTTCCATGAGCAAATCTCCTGTTGAAATACAGTAGATGATTGAGACCAATAGAGTAAGAAGACAGTATAATGTTGCTAATGCGAATATGCTGGAATAGTTCCCTAATAACGGAACAATAACGAAGGCGTTAACTCGTATAATACATATTGAAGAGTTCTCCGAAAGGGATGATACGGAGATTGAGTTGATTGAAAGCTGTGATTGGAGGTATTTGAGTGGGAATTTCAATGGACAACAGGGACATAACAATAGGAGAGTCTACTCATTCAAATACATCCACAACTTTGTACTGCCATTCGAGGGAAACTCTTGAGGACAACATTCCTCTGTTGATCATAGTAGAGAAGAGTAAGGGAGTCCATCTTGTCTGGTGCACAACAAACAGCTGGAAGACCAGAGGAACCAGTTCCAGAAGACAGTGCAGCCTGCACCAGAGCATGGTTGGAGGCTCGAGCTTCCTGAAATCATTCATGTAGACTGAAACAGTACGAAGACTACCTTAGGAAGTGGGAATGGGCATTCCCCAGCACAGAATCCAGCCTCAAACATTTGAGGGGCGATAACCCAGTCTGACCATCCAATCTCATCGAAGTCAACACGGAGTGGACGATGGGAGCAGACCTTGAGGATAGAGAATGATTGAGGAGACAAGGAGTGTCCTCACTGAGTGTTTCTCTTCTTCTCCATTCAATAGCACAACATCCACATCATTCCCTCCATTCTCATCATTAACTGCAGTTGTGGAATCGAGAGACTCCCCGAGATTTCCCTGTCGTTCCTGAAGATGTGAGTCCCTTTGATTTGAGCTTCCGCAAATAAATTGATTCGTATTTCATCAGATCCCTACCTGATGTCCAACTTCCTCTCCAATCTTCATCAATCTGTCTCCCACTTCCTTTTCTTCTTTCGCATATTTGTCTCCAAATCCCCAGAATGGCTGTTTTGCCTTCATTTTCTCGTACTGGCGACGAGAGAACTTCTTCTGAAAATAGACGTGCTAATTTAGGAAGGTATGCAATTAGAACCGATCATTCCCAAAACATTTTATGTGAGGAATGTGGGACTGAAAAAGAATTCTCACTCTGTTTACTCTTGTGTTGAGAATAGATGGTCCCTTATTGGCATATTCCTCCAATGGATGTTCCTGTCGATCCTCTGTATCATATGAGAAGTATCCACTATCTGAATGAGATTATTCAGTCATGGACTGTAATGAAATGACTCACTTGTGCCCTGAGGGACATTTCTCTTGCTTCTTCTTCTGATTTCAACTTCCTCCTCTTGTGGGTCCATCTCTTCATCCTCTTCATTCCTTGTATACACAGTCAGGAATGGAGAATGTCTTCGTGAGAATTCAGTCAAAGGACGTGGACGTCGACCATCATTGCGACGAAGCTGAACTGTCATTTATGCACTATTAGGAGGTCCCTTGGAAAAATCACGACTAATGTCCTTGAATTATGGCTGATCTTGTGATATTGTCCCTCGAATCCGAATACTTGCAAGAATGTCGCATGAATCTCTCAAGACCCCCCTTTGTTTGGCGAAGAGAAAAATTCTTTGCACTAAAGGGTCAATCAGCTGATCGGAATGAGTAAATGGAACGGAAAGGACATTGAGTAAAGACACAGAGAATCACGATCAGCACCAACTATTTCCACACTTGAAGAGACCAACCCGAATGACGAGACTGGATGAATTGGCGAATGTGTGAAGAAGAGGTTTGACTGCATTCCATCGAACTCCTTCTGGTTCAATCGATGAGACCTGCAATAGACTACAGTACTCCCCCCATTGTTCCCTTGATGTGTACCTTGAGTGGATATCCCTCGTGATCTCCTCTGAAGAGAAGGGCCTCTGGTCTCAGTATACGTGCTGCCTTCAATTCTCTTTATCCTCCACAACATCCTTTGACATCTTCTCTTACCTTTGCAGCCTTTGCCCCCAGAACATGAAACTCTGCCTTGATTAGTCTGTCTCCCAATCGAAGAGTGTTCAGAGGAAAGACAAAGACTTCCTCTCCATAACGGAGATCTATAACAGTGTTCAATTGATTGAATGGGAGACAGTGTCTGACCAATAACAGGAGCCACACTCCTCACTGTTCCCCTTACTCCTCCATATGTATGGGAGGCCTCCTCGAATAGTTGTTTCATGTATCTCGAGGCAATGTTCGACATTCTTGTTCTGGGTGGGGGCGAATCTGAAAGGAAAGGACAATTTGAGTGCGATGACGAAAGAGAAGAACACCTGTTGTACTGTACAACATCATACATCAAGTAATCAAATTCAGAGAGAGAGAGGCATTTCAGATGATGTTTCAGGGAGAATCATCGTATTTGGGCCAACCCATGTAAAGAGATGAGCAAGAGTGTTATATCTGTAAGTAAGTTGCTCACCGTTGATGTCCAGATCGAGTAGACTTGCCACTGCCCTCTTCATCTTCTGTTTCTGTTCTCTATCGAATGGAGTGACAGTTGTTACAATGAGTAGTAGAAGGACCGTACACGGCCAGGCCGTGGACATCCTCATTCTGTAGTGAAATGAAGACTAATTCGATTAGGAGGCGACACGATGTGGGAATCACCAATGGAAAAATCACAACAACAAAGATCATTCGTGCTAAGAAGGTGAAATGGGCAAGGAAGTAACAGGTTTGGGTCCACCACGTGATTGATAATTGTGTATCAAAATGGGCAATGAAGGGAGACTCGCATACAAAAAACAACGCCCATTCATGACGAAAGAGACACCGATGATGATAAGATCGACAGGTAATAATGACTGAGACTGAAAGGAAACAGTGAAGGTCAGGTAGAAACAGAAGAAGAAGATCATGTAAAGAGGGAATGGAACGGCATTTGAGGGAAGAGTACAAAAGGGGGAAATGTCAGTATGTTGAGAAGGTCGAGACACTCTTCAGAGGGTCAATCATGTACCTCTGATGGAAAAGGACAAGAGACTGTGGCAGGCAAATTGGGGGGGGGAGTGGAATGGAAGAGGAGCTTCCACGGAAAAAAGTGACATAAGGTAGTTGAAATGATGACAGGACATAAATCAGACAGGGCAAACTACCAGAGGATCGGCAAAGGAAGAAGCAGTCAAGGTCGAGGAATGGAGAGGGGAAGGACCATGGAGGATGGACAGGTGTTCATATGATACTCTGGAAAGAAGTTGATATGAGACAAGAGTGATGATAAGAGAAGACAAACATTGGAATGGGGGGCATTGCCACCTCCATCAGTCTCTTCCCCCTTCATCCCACTCTCATTGTAACATTGCGTCCACACAGAGAAGACAGCTAATTAGCAAGTGACAATCTGTTGAAGAGAGGATGCTATCTGTTGTGTGCAAGGGACGGTCACCGTCCACACAGGGCTTAGAGTGCTGGATAGTGCTGTTTTCGACTGTCCAGAATGGAAACAGCAGAGGAAGATGTTTGGAGTGCGGCTGAGTGTTGGGAGTGTCAATGCCCCCAATGGACAAGCTGCTGTGGGGGATCATTTTCAACAATGGAAGCACTTCACCTCATCCGTTCCCTTCTTGTGCACACATGCAAATGGATCTCCCCCTTCTGCCATTGACACTTCTCATCATCCACTGACATTCACTCACTTCAAAGTCTTCCGACTCCACAATGTCATTTGGGAAGGAATGGCCGATTGTCCACCGCACGACTAAGATAACATTGCTTTTGGACAGCTGCTATGAGAGAGTGGATGAGTCCACGGGGCACCAAATGTCAATGGGAGATTGATCAAGGAACCGAGGGGGGCGAGATGTTTCAACATGTTGAAAGATGATGGATGGGGGAGTGAAGGGAAGACTTTATGTTGCATTGACAGACAAACACCGGATACGATATTGACAAGTAAGGAAACAAGTAAGCATTATTGTGAATTGAATCATGGTACAATGAATCTAAATTGATAACAGTCAATGAGCATATTTCTTCAATGTTTCTCATGGACAAAAGTTTAGGAATGGCTTATGCAGATATCAGATTAGGAAAAGACGATATATTGTGTATGGCGGGGTCATGCGTAATGAATTGCTGCAGAGAAAGGAAATGGGGCTAATGAATACCGGAAGTTATTCAGTGTCACGAAAGGGAAAAGACGATGAGTGAGCTATGCGGACAATCAGTTTCTATATAGAACAACTCTTTTTGAACTCTATGGAATAAGTAGATACTATGACAGACGATGATATTTATACAATGATTAGATGAGCTTCTCAGAGAATTCATCATCAGTGATTGATTTGTTAGGGGAGGACTCGCTCAGATTGACTTTCACTTCTTTTCCTCCCGCTGTTGCTGCACCCGTTGAGGAAAGACTAATAGTGGACACATTGGTCTCTTCCTTCTTCTTCACTTCTTCTTTTCGAGGACTTCCAATGTCCAAATGGTCGAATGTTCCTTCATCTTCATCACTCTCGAACAATTTCTTGTTCGACGGCAACTGAAAACATGCACTTGACTAGACACAACAATGATGTTGTTCATTCTGTTTGGATTACACTTCTGATAGACAAACGTCGTGATTCTTTTACCTCTTCTCCATCAGAAACGTCGGAATCATCAGAAGCAGCAGAATACATTGTGGAAGTAGCGAATCCAGAAGATGAACTAAGAGGACCATTGTGTTGTGAAGAAGGAGTTGTAGCAGAGGGAATGTCAAGGACTGAATGGAACTGATAGAAGAAGGAGAAGAATGGACTGATACCTGGTGGAGGGGGAAGAGGAGAAGCATCTGATCGAGGGGATGGAAATGCATTGTGGGGTACTGTAGAAGATTGTTCAGTCAGCATGATCTCCTCTTCTGAATCTTCCTCTGGTGAACGAGTTCCTGGTGCATAAGAGACAGCAACAGAAGACTTCAGCTCCTCCAGAAGCATCTTCTCCTTCGCCTCCTGAAGTAGTCGTTGATAGATGGTATGAGAGAGGAGGGACTGACCTCTTCTCTTTCAATCTCAGGTTCTTCTTCTTCATCCCTGGCAGAAATCTTTCCATCCACTGCTTTCATAATAGCATCGTACTGTCTGGATGCCCTTTTCTCTATGCGCGCCCTGAAAACAGAACAACTTTGCATAATTCTGTCGTGACGCAACATTTGGGTGATTACTCCCATGGCAGAAACATTCTCTCCTCACCTGACATCTTCATCTGATTCCTCGTCCAATTCCGACATGATGTCCTCGAATTCCTTCTCAAAGAAGTCATTATCCCCTGAACTGGAGAGGAAGACCTACCTCAATGTTCTTCATCATCTTTCCAGCTGTCTGTGGATCGATATCTGAGTTCTTCAAATCAGGAACTGCAGTGGCTTCTTCATCAGAAAGTGACTCTGGTAGAATAATCTTCGTGTTTGCAGCAGTCTTGAATGACTTCGGAATGTCCTCATCCGACTGAAAATGATCAGGTGGAATCGGGTGAAAGATAAGAGCGCCAAGGACTTTTGCGGGATAATATAATAGTATAATAAAATGGACAGATGCGCCTTCGTTCACGCCATTCTCGCGGTGTTTCTGTCCATTTTAACCATAGAAACTGAATACAGAAATAAAAGAAATATTGTTAGGGAAAAGTATTAGATGATGAGAAGTGCGTACATTGAATGCATAATTTGCCCATTTGCTGTCTTCCTCTTCGATTTCCTTGAGGATACTCTGCTTGTTTCTCGTATATTCCTCCTCCACCTGATGAAGAATCGAGTTAATAACAAAATACAGGAAGGACAAGGATTAGGATTCGGACAAGCGAGGTTAGAGAAGGTCATTCACACATCTACAAGTGTCATTTCCTTTGTAGATGTCATGACAGATGTGTGAATGCCCTTTTGCCGAACCGAGTCATTTGTGTTGTTGAGTGTGTTCCTGTGTGAAGTGATGTGTGGGGGAATGTGAATGGGTGGAATGAACGAAGGGAACGAAGGTCTCCATGGTGGATCCTCTTCATCCGTTGATGTTGTGTACGATAGGGAATCCTGGATAAGCAAAGCAGGCAATCAAGCAACTCAGCCGTGCAAAGGAAGCAGAAAGAAGAGAATGAATACCTCCTCAATGGATCGAGGACTGCTCAAGACTGCTGGTCCTGCAGGAACATTTGAACTGGAGGAGGGAACATCTCCATCCAGATCAATCTCCATGAAACCCTGCAAGTACAAGTTGAGAAAGAGAATCACGATGATGGTAACCTGATCGCCATTCTTGGATGTTCCAGGCTTTGTTCCATCTTTTGATTTGAGGTCAGTAGATGAGATTTGTTCGAGTTCTTCATGGGACACCTGTAATGTTTTGCGTATACTCGTATTGTTACGTTTCCGCAGCTGATTTTCAATTTTGATTTTTTCCATATGGAATGGACTGATGTGAAAGTATATCTGTCTATACATTCTGATCGTTAATATTGAGTATCACTCACTTCCTCCACTACATTGGGGTCCAAATCCTCTGCCGGTTCCATCTGCAATATGTTATGTCTTGTCTTCTGTTCACTTCAAACCCGTCTCATCTTCTTTTCTTTCAAACTTCTCGACCCACAATCCCCAATGTAAACTTGCACGTCATTATGTGGGACGATGGTTTTTTAGATGTGAGTGCCACAGTTGTCATTGTGGCCATTCACGGACGGTTGATCCCTTCCAATGGGCCATTCCCTTCCCTCTTTTACCTCTCAACTACCTATTGACCGTCTGTGATTACGCGAATGCATCGGGTGTACACACAGAACATCAATGGGAGCACCCGTTCGAATGAATAAGAGACGTCAAGGGGAAAGAATGCATTGAAATGTGTACTGACAGTGGCTTCTTGGAGTGCAGATGCATCACTTGTTAGTCGTGTCAGTTGAACATGTTCATATCTCTGTATCTTCTTGTTGATTGGGGGTTCATCAATAGTCAAAGATGTCTCAGCCAATCCATTTCCTTCTCCTACAGGCTGGGTAACATTCCATGTTGGTTGGTCCGTTCTTGTATCTGCAATATGAAGTCAATGTTTGCCTTGTGTGTAGTGGAGCGAATAGAGTATTGGCCACGTGGGAGGAACAACGACACTGACCTCCATTCACTTTTTCACTTCCATGACGGGAATCAGCAGACTTCTTCTGAAAGAGATCCTTCATTACAGGACGTCTTTTCAGAACTGAGGACAGTCTGAACACGGACTGACCTTGTTACAACACAGTAGCTTATCGATGAGTGAATCGTTCTGTTCCATCTCTTCCTTGTATGACCACACTTCCGGATCCAAATGGACCCGTTACTCTCCCTCACTTCTCGTTCTGTTCACTTCTCTTTCTACTCCGATCGGAACCACTTCAGAAATCTGAAATGTTCGGCAAAAAGTGTGATCACGGACGAGAATGGAAGGACGAAAGTGTTCGACGAAAAGTCTATAAATGGAGATGAAATGGGTGAATGTGGTGCTTCTGCCAATCTTTTTCTAACAGAGATCGGGTCCATGTGAAACTGAGAGTGGATAGGACAAGAAGGAGGGACGCGTGTTCATAAATGATGTTGACATATTGGAGGCTAATCTAGTCTACGTGAGGGTCTACACGTGAGAAGTGAAAGAGAATGAATATCTGCAGTCATATATGTTACAGATAGAATAGTGTGTCATAGAAGGGAATGGTCGATTGTGTGACGAGATATGAGTCTTGATGGAAAGAAGGCAATGTCTAGTGGTTGCCTAGTAGCGACTATGAAGAAGGAGTCAAGGAATTCCACTTCATCCAATCAACAAGACATAGAATGAACCAGGCCACCCAGTAACAATAGAGAATGATCATATGCCAGGATGACTAACGAGTTCGAAGTTGAAAACAGTGGTGGTGTGTATCTATGGAGTCGCTTTAGCCCTCCTTCATCTCTCTGTCTCCTTCTATCTTTACCAGTCTCTCTTTCTTAACTAACTCTCACTTCATACCGCGCATCAAATATTTGCTCGCTGCTTGCGTTTCTGGAAGAGGAAAAAGAATGGAGAAAGGCTGGCAATCCAATTGGGGCTTGTTGTGAGGAGAAGAAACAATAGACATGAGGAACATCTACGAGACAATCTAGAGTGACAGAAGTCTTCAGGAATTAATATTTTATAGCTGCCAGCCGTGATTGTGACAGAAAAATAACAATGGATGAATAAGAATAAGAATGTGTATAGGAATGTCTCACCTTCTATGGAATACATTGGATAGACGCCCTCCCCAAGCAATGATTCAGTCTAGATAGACAAAAGAAGAATGATATGAGATGACTGATGGCACATTCCCCTCTCTCTTTGTGTATCTTCAGCTCACGCTCCTTCCCCCTTCATTTAGCCCCTCTCTCTCTCTATTACCTGTCTGTCTCAACTGTAGCTTCTCATTGGGTATTTTCGCCCCGTGCGCACTAACAAACAATGATAAAGGGTTCCCTCTACTCGATTCACTCTACAATAGTAACACAAGCATATGAAAGGGGGAAGTGAAAGGGGACGGATAGAGTTGCAGGAAGGGACTATCAAAGGGACAACTAGTACAATCTGCAGACTATCACACGAACAGAGGGGTCAAAGGGCAAGTAATTATACTGAGGGGGAGTAGAAAGTGCACCACAACTGATTTGTTCACATGCAAAAAGGGTCGAACTGGCTGAATGAATGGGAGAAGTTGTGAAGGCAAAGAAGGGTCAATTGGATGAGAAGAAGAAGAAGAATGAAGCAAGTTCCACAGGGGATACTACTAGATACTTCCAGTTGTACTCGAGTAAACGACAGTTCGCCCTCCTACTAGGTATAGATAACCTTGTAAGGAGGCCAATGACCATGGAGGGAAACCATTAGAGATTGAGGAATGAGATTGAATGAAATGTATTCAGGTGGATAAAACGTCAAAATGAGAAATAACACTTGACGTCAAAAGAACGGGGGGATTATGTGGTTGTATGAGGGTGTGAATGAGAGTGAATGCGTAAACGGAAGGGAGTATCAGGTAGAGAAGAGAAACATTGACTGAATAGAATAGAAGAAGAAAGGGAAGTGAGTGGGAGAAGGACTGATTGGCATCCATTGTGTCTTTCCACATAGAATGGCTATCATTTGGCAGTAGGAGTTGTGTGATCTCTTGCCTCCCACTATTCGTCAAACCGTGAGATTGAAAGAAGAGAAAGAGAGACAATTCTCTCTCGTTGACCATGCTGAGTGTCCCCCATAATAGTGAATGCCATCCAGTTTGCATCTTGTACTCGGTGACCGATTGTATCACAAGAAACTGGAAGAAGTCCGTGTAGAACCCTCCATTCATCGCCCTAAGCAACGAGGGTCCAAGGGTTATGCAAGACACTCACATGGTAGAAAAGACTGCCTTCTAGAATGATCATCCCAATCATCATTGGTCTGTTATCTCTCATCCACTCTCTATTGAGTCTATTCAGTGCTTCCCTTCGTATGTGGATACTACAGAAGCAACTACTACAGTAATCCCCACTACAGCAGCAGAAGAGACTAGTCAATCAAAACTACATTCTAGTAAATGGAATTGTTTTCAGCCAAGATTTCACTTACTTGCATGGATCTCGTAATCCAACAATAACAAAGGATCAATTGGCGACCGCCGCCCTCGCACATTCAAAAGGAAAGACGATCGAATCGGAGAAATCATTCTCGTTCTTATTCTTCTCTGTATACCTTGATGATTTGCTCGATTCAGTGTCAATGGTGTCTCTTTCTATTGGGGAATTGACTATTTGCCAGACGAAGACTGTCATTCAAGAGGAAAGAGACAAGCACAGCCCCCTCTATACACTTTCAACCTAACCTATTTCGACTTCAATGAATACTTCAACTTGACCGACTACAACTTCACTTATCCAATCACTGGCCCACCCAATGAAACATGTGAGAGTAGTCACACTCTTAGAAGGAAATGACAAACGTTGCAGGGTTCGATGGAGCGTATCCCCCTTCACTACCTTCTCTCAATTTCACCAATGGAACACAGATTATGGACTTCTTAAACGATTCTCTGGGAAATCTCACTAGTCAATACGATGTGATTGATCTCGTCGAATCTTATCTGCCTAAGAACTTCACTAATCAAACATTCAATGGCAATGAAGACATCATCAAATACATGCAGGTATGAAATCATTGGAGAATAGACAGAAGAGATGTTATCTACAGAAGGTTCTACCACCAGATATTGTGAGGAATCTGATGGGAATGGTGGGAGGATTGGCTGGACTAGGAACAGGGAAAGGAGTGGAGGACTACATGAAGGCACTCGCTAATAAGAACAATATTGATAAGATGGTACCCATTCTGTCTCAATAGATTCGAAAGAATATTCTCAGTTGGCTGCTTCGAATGGAACAAATCAAGGGAATGAAACAGTCCAAGTGGAGACAGGATGTACACAATCAGACTCTCATGCAGTGTGTACACGATCCATTGATGATTTCTCATCAACAATATATTCTTATGTCTTCACGAGAGGATGGTCTGTGATGTCAACGTTGTGATGAAATGCGCCTTCATTTCTATTCAGGCCTCATGAGGTTGCTTGGGAATGTGAGAAAGGATGGTATTGTTGTGAATGGGAATGTTGCAAGAGAAAGGATCATTCTGTAGGGGCACTTATGTAAGGATATCGAATGAATGAAACGAAAGGGGAAGAATCTGTTCAGTGCCTTGATCATCATGTCATTATTGACAACCTTCTGTTGCTGTGCCTTCTGTTGTCTTTGTGTCCTCGGGAAGAAGAAAGAGAATGAGATGAGAGTTGATCCTTATCCATCCAAAGTCACGGTACACAATCTCTTCATTCTGCAAGTGAAGTCTCGTCTTTCAGGCCTATTTCATCGCCATTCCTCCTCGTGTCGCGTACTGATCGAGATATTATTCATTCTTGTTGATTGTTTCACTTATCCAATAAACGTAGTCTTCCATACTCTTTGTGTCTTTGTTTCACAATTCCATTTTGGATGAGTCAGTAGAAGTTTCCGTTGCCTGTGGCTTCCCCCCCCATGACCATTCCCGTCGCTGTGGAGATTCCAAGGGGGAAGAAGTGGTGGAAGCATACAAAGACTAGTGCCCTCTGGCCACAATATGGCCGCCACACTACAGGTCCTCTGTCTCAGTGAGTATAATTGGAGTTATCAATCGAATCAGTTTCATTATTTCAGGTCTATTGATTAAGATAGTTGACGGCGTCGAATTCACACAGACTGATCATGTTTGGTTCCGGTTTGTTTGCTAATATTCGTTTGGTTTTGTTAACGATTCTATTCAGATATCGAACTCTCCGTTACAATCAGGGTTCCACTAGACCCACGAGATCACAGGCGTACATTGCGGAACGACTACTTGCAAAGGAAAATGCATTGAAGAGAGGACCAGTGAATGGGACGGATGCATGGATTATCATACAGAGTGAACGACCATTCTGGTAATTGAAAATATCATTCAGAAATGCTCGAATTAAAATATTTAGGGTGGACAACACCCAGTACTATTGGGATCGAAGTTTGGTTGAACCAGACTGTAAGGAACTGAAGCCAATACACGCAATCACCAACTCGTCTCGAGTCTCAACTGTGGATAAGGAAGTAGAATCAGAGGACGAGAAACGTTGGGAGATTCCCAATACAATACTCGGAGATCCCATCGATGTTCCTCTATTGCAACCTCCTACTTCTACCATGACATCAAAGACTTCCACTCCTCAACGATCAACCACTGCATCTTCCACGATAAGAAGGACTACTCTCACTATTCCAACAACTACGAAATCCACCACGACTCCTTCAACAACACGTCAAGCAACGACAATTCAGACGAAGACGTCGTCAAGAGCGATAACGACATCAAGAACGACTCCAGCTGAGACAACGATCAGTGCCAGTGATAATACTACAGATTCTCTTCTGGAGGAGGTCCAGGAGATCGATGCGATATCCAAGTTCATCGATTATTTGGCCACTCGAGTGGAAAACAAAACAAATGGAAAGAGGAAGAGAAGTCTTCCCGATGCAATCACAACCAGTCCTATAGTTGAGTCGTGTTCACAGATGAAGTACTGTGTACGATCAATCGATACAACTGACCATCACAGTCCATTTGGGACAATGTTCTTTCCCAATGGGACAAGGTTAGTCATCTGTTGAATGAGGAATGGAAGAAGTCATTGTAGACCACTTGAACTGGCATGGAGATGTGAATCAACGAAGGAATGTTGTGAATGGGAATGTTGTGATGTTATTCCATTGAGAAAAGGAAGACATGCAGTAGCCATATTGTGGGATTCTCCTTCTTCTTCCATTTCATATGATCCTTCATTCTTCAGTTTCGCTGCATTGTTCCTCATTCTCATTCTCATCTGTTGCATCTGTTTCTTCAAGAAGAAAAGTTCTTCTGCAAACACCAGAGTTCCTGCTCATATTGAGGTGAATCCAGCATAATATTCAGGAGTATTCCTCCCATTCAGGGCTACTCCATGACCACAAATCCTTCCTCAATTCCAACGGTGAGCACAGTGGAGGAGTCTTCTGGACGAGTTCCTGTCCAGGTCAGCCATCACTGAAGGAAGATGAAGACAGAAGATGCCAGGTGGCTAGTGATTTCTATCAACATCGACATCCAGTGGCAGGATCTGATACTTTCAGAAGGAATTCCAGAGTAGGAATATCCAATCCACTTCACACTTTTCTTACATCATAATGATATAAGAAAGGCAAAAATAAAATAAAAAAGTGAAATGCCGTTTTGCAGTATTCGACTTGGGAGGTTGTCAAATCTTGTGCAAATGTTGTAGGCCTTGTGCAAACGAGTCCTTAGGTGTTTTTCTGCCTCCCTGACTCCTATGGAGCACAAGATCTGCAGCAATTGAACAACATTAGGCAACGTGCCTAGCTCAAAAACGCAAACGGTATTTCACTTGCTGTAGTCATTGTTTTTTATTATCTTATATGTATTCGCGTTGTATATACTTACTGTCTTTCTTACCTAACGGGTTGTGCTTATAAACACATTTTATAGTCTATTCCCATTGGCGTTTCCGCCTACGCCACAGCATTATTCACATTTATACATTCGTATAAGGTCAGATATGAAAGTTATGCAGCCGTAAAGAAATACAGGTTATATGTCAACTTTTGTCTTCTGCCTATTCACAAAAGCATTTGTTCATTTCAGACAACAAGTCATGTGTGTATTTCATTGTTGAGCATCGATTTGAATCTCTTTGCTCTAATGGTCAACCATCTCAACTCTCATATTCCTGCCATCCCTAATGAAACAATCAGTGAATTGTTCTTCCTCTATCCTATTATGCCTATCATCGAAATCACTTATCTCACCCCCATTCTTTTCCTTTTCATCCTTTATTTTTCAATCCTTTGGCGTACAGGGACCATTCATCGACATTGCAAGTAAGAAGATATCTATCAAATTCTCTACAGGAGGCACATATTCAGATTTCTCCTATGTATCGAGTTCTCTTCTCAAATGGTCATAGTCCTCTGCCATACATTCGTTGCACTCAAATTGCTTTACACCCATCAATACGCCATGAAGACTCCAATTGATCCCTGTGAGAGTAACATTATTTGAACCAAATTAGGGGATTATTGCAGCATGGCAGACCAATTTCCACTTCATACATGAGATAGCCTACGCTGTTTCCACTTTGTCTGAGATGTTTATTGTAATCGAGAGAGCAATAGCAGTCAGATGGCGTGACTCATATGACTCTATTCATCTTTCTCTATTCCTACTACTACTCTTGATTCTTTCACCGATGGTTAGTTGATATTTCTCATTCCAACGTCATGTTTTGTATTCAGATTCTACTGGGCATAGTATTTTCATATTTCGTCTATTACGGTTTTCTGCCTCTAGAGAATAACATCAAGATATTCCTTTTAGGTGACATTTTAGTGCAATGCGCCATGTTGGCAAACAGCGTTGACCTTTCATCTATTCTGGTAATCAGTCGTAGGAAAGAATAACAGAACGGGAAAAATCCATTCAAGATCTCACGAATGAGCCAATGGTACTGTAAGAGAATCTACGAAGATCATCAGTCTCTTACTGCACTCAATTCACGATATCAAGTGGGAACAGTGAAGGAAACAATGAATGAAGTTCACCTTTAGATATTCGAAGTCCTCGAATTGAGCAATGCCATTCTACCAGTATTTGCAGTCAGTATAACATTCAAGGTACACAATGAACGAAGATTGTCTTCGATGAGATGTAGTGCAATAGGCACAATGGTTTATTCTCCGTTTCTATTCGGCAAATTGTAGGTATTCGCAGCCGGTGTTGTCTATGTTATGAAGTTTATTCCGTGGAACTTCGTCTTCAATTACTATTATGGGGTGATATCTTTTAACTTTAAGTGAAAATACGCGATTACAACACGGAGTATGTCAACACGTCCTTTCTATTCGACGACCAAGAACATGACAAAATATTTATCATTTTGAGATTCAGTTTATCATCGGGGTTCTTCTGATATGTTCGAATAGATGGCATCTTTCCAATCATATCCTGCAATATTACTATTAATGAATGCCAACCAATGAAATGAACAACTTCAGTTGCACTCCGTGAGCAGTGCCATTTGTGTCATTCTTCTCATGAGAAGACATCGTGGATTGAGAAGAAGTCTAATGTGCATCACGGACAAGTGACCATCCATTCATTCCATTCCATTGTCTTCTCTTCTCAGATACACATGCCATACTCGTGTTCATGCAGCTCAACTTCCCCCTATAGATAGAAGTGACCGCACCAGTCAACGAGAAAAACACTTCGAGATGCTAAAAGTTGTATGGGCATGAAGACAATAAAATATTTCCTCCCTCTCAAGAAGTTGTCGTCTACGTATATTTTATATTTTTTGAATTCTTTTATTATTCAATTAAACCGATTATAAAATCGGTCTGTTTATTTTGCTGTTGAAATGGAATGACCTCACGGCTGAAAGTCAGAGAACTTGCTAAATATCACGCGAATTTCAGAGAATACAGTGAGCACAATCACATGTTATTTAGACGGAGTGTTCATAATCGGAACATCAACTTGGTTTACATGAATAATATTGAAGAGACTACGTTTCCCTATATGCGAGTTCAAAGCATACGTGATTTGCGTCATTTGTCCATTTCCTCTGCTTCTGCACAGTAGTCAACGCGTGTCTCATTCCTGTCCATCCCTTCATTCGTCTTCCCTTCCCCCGTTCAGATCTGTCCATCCCTTCTCTTCCTCCCAAGTAGACTCATCCAGGAGGGTTACTGTATGTCATGGTTGAGGGGTGACAAGAGTGAGAAGAAGGCGAAGAAGAAAGGAACGAGACGTACGACGGTAGATGGAAGAGAAGGAAAAGATGAGAAGGAAAAGAAGGCCGGCAACAAAGGTACAAGGGACACATGCATTGTGAGAATGGGGGATCATTCGGAATACAGCCTCCCAACGATCAGTTCGTGCGAAAAAGGACAAGAAAAAGAACAAGAACGGTGAATGTGACGTGAGGTGGGAATATTGATTGGAGCAAGCTTACTGTACATTCTGCAGCACAGCGAAGAAGAAAAAGGAAACGAAGAGGGACATGAACAGCAAGGATAAGAAGGACGAAGGGAAGGAGGGAGACGAGAAGAAAGGGAAGGACCAATCGGTACGGAAGGCAGTGGGAAAGACAACAGAGATGTGAGATGAGACTGAATGGAAGAGTGGAATGGAAGGACATTCAGGGAACCAGAACAAGAATAGAAGGGAGGGACACTACAGAATTCAGCCATGATTGCAGAAGCAAAACAAATGGAAATGAATGGTTAGAGGAAAGAAGAAGATGAAGGAGAATTGAAGTACAGAGGAACCAGCCAAGAGGAGTTACAAGGATAAGAATGGAATGGATAGGAATCCTGAAGGAAAACTAACGGATGCACAGATGGCATCCCTCAGAAAGTTCATTGAAGTAACGCACACTGTAGGGCTACAGTAATAGTTCCTTTGAAGAGATGTAACAAATTGGGTCCTGAAGGTCTGCTGGCAGAGTTTGAGACAATAAAGCAGTGAGTGAATGAGAATGAGAAGGAAATGGAAGGACCGTTTCAGATGGAATGTGTGGACTGAAGGGAACAATCTACAGGATTTGGCAAAGATTCATCATGAGAATCCAACTAAGAATCGATACAAGGGTGAGTGAATGCCTTCTTTCTCTCTTCTCAATCCCCATTAGACATATTCTGTCTCGACTCCACTCGTGTCGCTATTGGCGATGACAAGGTACGGTAGGTTTCGAATATTCCCGCCAAAGGCCTTATTCAGGGATGCGACTACATCAATGCAAATTGGGTCAGGGGAGAGCCGTACCTCAACGACTTCATCTGTACACAGGTACGGTATCCTACCGTAACCTGATCTATGGTAGGATTTGAGGTACCATTGGCAGACACGGTGATTGATTTCTGGAAGATGATCATACAACACAATGTGGGATACATCATAATGTTGTGTGGACTGGTGGAATTGGGAAAGAAGAAGTGCGAGAAGTGAGTGAAAGAGGAAGAGAAGAGAGAAAGAGACTCACTCATTCAGATACTTTCCCAGTCTGAATGAGACAAAGACAGTGGGAGACATCAAGTTGACATGTGTCATGCTTGATGTTCAGGTTAGTCATCCACTCAATTCTATTATCATCTCTATTCTCAGGATCATCACTTCACATTCTCTACCATTATAGTTGAAACGAATGGAAACAGGAAGGTCGTATTCCACTGGCAATGGAATAACTGGTCTCTTACAGTACTCAATCTTTCCCTACAGTATCCCTCATTCAGGCCAGACAGAGGAACTCCTGAAACATCTTATGCTGCTCTTCGTGCACTTCGCATTGTACGCACCTGACTGCCGTAATCCTAATGGCTACTCTATTGAGAGTCGGGCGAGCCGATTCAACACAGTAATCCACTGTTCTGCGGGTGTGGGTGAGAGTGGATGGCCGACTACAGTATCCAATTGTATTCGTTGCAGGACGAACAGGAACTCTCATTGCTGCAGAGCACTGTATACAGCAGATTCTGCAGTGCAAGCAGGTGGATATGGCACAGATGGTGAAGGAATTGAGGAGTGAGAAAAGGAAGGAAGGGAAGATAGTCAATGAGTACATTCAGAGATGAGGGCACACGCAGTACAGACTGGAATGCAGTATTGTTATGTTGCACTCGTGGTGTACAGATGGCTGTGTATGCTCACCCATCCATCAGATGTACCAAAGAAGAATCTGACACAGGATGACCTTGTAAGAAGTACTGTAGATACAGAAGGATACGGTAGTTAATTGCAGGAATATCAGAAGTTCTCTCAAGAGATGAAGAGACTGAGTGGGGAGATTCCAAGGGAAAAAGGAGGGACACAGGGACCGGCAGTGACTGTTGCTGGAGGAATGGAGGCTCCTGGTGGGAGAAGGACACTGAGGGTTACTGTATTGATTGATTGCAGCAGCAGGAGCAACGACGCCAACTCCAACCCCTCAAGCATAGTATCGATTGGAATGAGCATTGAGCTCTTGTGACTATACTGTGAACTTATAGCAGAATGTAGACTTGGAATAAAAGCAATTGATAGCATTCGTTTGTTGGAACACACTATATTGGAATCCAAATGCACAGTACGATCAGACAGTGAAAACTGGATCAACTGATTTATATCTTTTTTACGCCTTGAGCAGCATGGAATAATGATATCTACTGAAAGGTGTCTCCAATGGAAAGGGATAAGGACTTTGTCACCTGAATGAGAGTAAATTTCAAACAGTTAATTGTGCTTGGCATTACACGAAAAAGTTTGCCTTACCTTTTACAGCAAAAGTTGAGTTGTCGTTGTGATGTTGATTTGTATAGATTTTGCAAGGACTTGGACGATTCATTTTGGAACTTGAACAATGCTTGAGTCACATTCACATTTTATCTTTGAGAAGACATGGTCGTCCCTTTCCTCTTCTTCTTCTTTTTCTCTCCTCTGCTTCATGTATGGATTGTTTCGCTGGACAAGGAACTATAGAAAGTAGATGCTCTTAAAGGTTTCCTGATTTCAAATTCTATTTCAGCCTCTCCTTTTACTCTTATGAGAAAGATGGAATGCGACCACTGTGCTGTAAGACATCATCTTGTTTAGTAACGGCGCCTTCCGTTTAGATTGAGATTCGTGAAAGTTCATTGGGCTACTATTGCCTACCAGAAGTTGAAGCTACTGGCAATAGTACAGGTAAATTCGTAGTCTAAACTTCTCATACACTATTCCTTCTGACGTCTCCTCATTCTGTACTCCAATCTCTCTTCCCGACGAACATCTTCGCTGTCTGTGCACATCACACGATTTATGCAACACTTACGTCAATGGAAACTTAGTAGATCAAAAATCCTCCCTCAGAGTCAACAATTTCAAGTTTGACATTGTGTATCACAAATGGAAAGAACATATGGCAAACAAAGGGAATTCCACCAAGAATGAATCGCAAGTTTCGGTGAGATTAACTATAGTGTTCAGATTGATAAAAACAAAAGAATTTGAGGACAACGTGATGGAATCGAAACACCGCAACTACAGTCAATTGGAGTCTCTGATATTGGAAATTCCGGTATGAACAGAAAGATTTCTTCCAAAAAGAGGAGTGATTTCAGCGACTTTCAATTGTAGACGACTTCTCTCCCAACGATTACGTGAGATCACAAGACGCTTTTCTTTCATTATTGGTTCATTTAAGGATGATGCCTCGCTTCTCATTGGTTCAATTCTTTTCACATACAACCTTATCTTTGCCTCTGTTACCATCTTATACGCTTTGCTGACCAGAAGAAAGTGCAGGAAGAAGTGAACAAAGACCAAAAAATCAGTTCGTACACTCAGATAAAGGGATTTTATTCCAAATAACAACAATTATTGTTCAAGTTCATTGTGTACAACAAGATTAAATGGCGAAGGAAACATCATCTGATATCACATCTGAAATAAACCGTTGAAGAATTGAAGGCGAATAGGGACATCATATTAAAGGAGCCAGAAAGGGAGATTGTTTTGCATGCACTTTCGTTATCACTTCTCTCCATTCCCACACTTTCTCGTCGTCAGAGCGGTCTACTCTGACAACGAGAGAGTAAGGGAATTGGATA